>JAJOZX010010315.1:102500-133656 GCA_023014485.1 Bathynomus jamesi | reverse complement strand
GACCATGGCTAAAATGTTGATAAAACTTTGGGCAGAACAGCGGTTCTCACAACAACGACTACAAAGGCATGTGAAAACACTAATCACGTCGGTCTTTGGAATTGAGGCTCCTGCACAGGTCGCGCCTATGCCTACCACTGTGCCAACACGGAGGTGCAGCATGTGCAAATCTTCCAAGGACAGGAAGACAAAAAAATTGTGCAACACCTGCAAGCGGCACATCTGTCCAGAGCACTGTGTGTTGGTCTGCCTTGACTGCCAGTAGGTGAAGGTAAGAATACTTTTACATTTGTTATATATATATATATATATATATATATATATATATAATATTTAGGAGAAATCCAATGACAAGGAGAAATGTAAATGCCATGAAAAGTCTTCTTTAATGCGCAACGTTTCGAGCAAATACGCTCATCTTCAGGCTGTATGATAACAATGTGAAATTAAAATCAATAATTGAATGAAAAACAAGACAAAGAAAATTTCTATAACCTATTCATAAAGGCAAACTTTAAAAGACTGAAAAAAGAGGGTTAAATTCTAAGTTATACAGATTTACATTTAAAATTAAGAAGCTATTTTTAAATACATATAGTAAATGTGAAATTAATACACTGGAAAAATTAACAATAGTACACTGGAATAATGAAACTAACTAACCTTTCACTGCAATTTCCGAGGCTAGACTGATTTAAGCAAAGGCAAAACGAGAAAACATAAGATAAGATAAGATAAGATAAGATAAGATAAGATGGTGAGGGCGATTGGGGAAGGGGGGATTATAAGGAATTGGGGAAGGAGGAGGGATTATAAAAAGTTTAAAGGGACAGCTGATGAGTCAACATTTAGCGTAGGGGTCAAAGTTTTAATGTAAAGCGATTCCAAAATTCTAAGTGAGTTGGGACAAGTATTACAACCAAGAATTTTAAAATTGTCTAAAGTGACATCAGTTTTACATTTTATACTGTGTTCCAGAATACTAGAAACTTCTTTAGTTTTTAAAATTTTACCTGTTCGGCCACTTATTCCCATATGCGAATAAAATCTAGCCCTGAGAGAGCGAACAGTGCTGCCAATGTAATTCCCAAGGAGACACCTATGGCAGGTAAATAAATATACAACACCGCTACGCAACGAGTCAGGGGTTCGATCCTTCGCTGAGAAAAAGCTACCTAAAGACGTTTTATTAATAAATATGATGCGGAAATCAGTATGATAAAAAAAATTTCCTTAACAACTTTGTAAATTTAAGCTTAAATTCCTTATTCAAAGGACCCATTTCAGGTACCAAGAAATATTTTATATCCTTCGGCACTGTAATACAAGGAAGTTGAGGGCTATAAACATTATTTAAGAAGGATCTAATTAGTTTATCTACATATTGAACAGGAAAACTATTATTGGTAAAGTATGATCTTAGATTATTAAATTCATCATTAAGTAAGGTAAAACTAGAGGTCAAATTATATCCTCTGAACAGGAGAGTTTTAATACAAGACATCTTATAGTTGAAATCAGTAAAACTAAAAAAATTCATGCCCAAACCAGTGAAAGTGGGTTTCCTGTAAACTGATGTAGTAATAGAATCACCGTTTTTCGAAATTAAAAGATCTAAAAAGGGAAGGGAGCCATTTTTCTCAGTTTCCATTGTATACGTTATATTGGGGTGCAAAGAATTTAGGAAGTTAAAGAATTGTTGCGCTTGTACCGCATTATCAAAGACAGCTATCGAATCATCAACGAAGCGTCGATAGAAAATTGGCTTGAGATGAGTGGGAGATTGACTAAAAATTACACTTTCTAAATGAGTCATAAAAAAATCAGCTGCTAACGGTCCGACAGGTGATCCCATCCCTACACCATCAATTTGTTGGTAAACCTTATTGTTGAAAGTAAAATAGCATTGTTTGAAGACCAATTCTAAAAGTTCCTTAAAATGAGACAATGAAAAACCATGAAAAATATCAACCGAGCTAAAAACCCTATCTAAAATAATGGCAATAGTTTCAGATACAGGTACATTTGTGAAAAGCGACTTTACATCAAAACTGACAAAAAACTTTTTTGAATCGAAGTTCTCACCAAGGAGGTCTTTTTGGAATTCAAACGAGTTATTTATAGTGTAAGCATTTTTCGCAAAGGGTGACAGGAGACGAACAACAAATTTTGCCAATTGAAAGGTGGGTAAGTTATACGAAGCTAAAATAGGACGGAGAGGTGTTCCAACTTTATGGGTCCTTTGAATAAGGAATTTAAGCTTAAATTTACAAAGTTGTTAAGGAAATTTTTTTATCATACTGATTTCCGCATCATATTTATTAATAAAACGTCTTTAGGTAGCTTTTTCTCAGCGAAGGATCGAACCCCTGACTCGTTGCGTAGCGGTGTTGTATATTTATTTACCTGCCCTAGGTGTCTCCTTGGGAATTACATTGGCAGCACTGTTCGCTCTCTCAGGGCTAGATTTTATTCGCATATGGGAATAAGTGGCCGAACAGGTAAAATTTTAAAAACTAAAGAAGTTTCTAGTATTCGGGAACACAGTATAAAATGTAAAACTGATGTCACTTTAGACAATTTTAAAATTCTTGGTTGTAATACTTGTCCCAACTCACTTAGAATTTTGGAATCGCTTTACATTAAAACTTTGACCCCTACGCTAAATGTTGACTCACAGCTGTCCCTTTAAACTTTTTATAATCCCTCCTCCTTCCCCAATTCCTTATAATCCCCCCTTCCCCAATCGCCCTCACCATCTTATCTTATCTTATCTTATCTTATCTTATCTTATGTTTTCTCGTTTTGCCTTTGCTTAAATCAGTCTAGCCTCGGAAATTGCAGTGAAAGGTTAGTTAGTTTCATTATTCCAGTGTACTATTGTTAATTTTTCCAGTGTATTAATTTCACATTTACTATATTTATTTAAAAATAGCTTCTTAATTTTAAATGTAAATCTGTATAACTTAGAATTTAACCCTCTTTTTTCAGTCTTTTAAAGTTTGCCTTTATGAATAGGTTATAGAAATTTTCTTTGTCTTGTTTTTCATTCAATTATTGATTTTAATTTCACATTGTTATCATACAGCCTGAAGATGAGCGTATTTGCTCGAAACGTTGCGCATTAAAGAAGACTTTTCATGGCATTTACATTTCTCCTTGTCATTGGATTTCTCCTAAATATTAAATTGAAGCTCTGTAGAAGCAACCCGCATGATTATATATATATATATATATATATGCAATGTACTATAATGTGTAAAAACATTTTTTAACATATATTATGTATGATAAAAGGAATTAGATTCGATTTCATGGGTTACATATGACTACCTGAAAATAGAGATTTTTGCCATAAGTTTTTATAGCTTATGTTTTCTGGTCTGGTTTCAGGATACCAGAGGAGCTGACAGCCTGTGCTTGGGACTGAAGAAGGACCCACTCCAGGACCATAATTTAAGGCCATAAAAACAGGAGTTGGACTCATATATTTTTAGCAGTCTACTTTTAATAAGTTGTCAAACTTTATTCCAAAAAATAACAAATATTTTTTCAAATTCCCACAACTCGCATTTTCATTACATTTCCTTTCATATTGTACTAGTGTGTAGAGTAAAGGTTCAAATACAGACCTATCAAGTTTCATTAATAAACTTTGATTAGAACCATTTAATTTAATTTTTTTCCTGGGCCGGGTGAAGAATACCCGAGTATGCCTGTGGCGTTTCTCAAACCCATGTATGCCTATCTAGGGTTAAACATTATAGTACAGGATCTGGCCTAGAGTTCGTATAAATTTCTGGGTGCAGAGGTTTTGACGACTGCTCTAGACTAATTTTGGGGCGTAGAATCCGAATTTTTCTATGCCATCGCACCAAATTAGTGCGAAAGTGGTCAAAATGGCAAAGAATTGGCAAAAGTGGCAAAATTTTATAATGTTTTGGATTTTTGTCATATTCTTGAGTTGAAATTTTTTTTAAGGGCAATTGTTTGTTTGAGAATCTGTGTTTGTAACATACTGCTGCCTGAACCAAGAAAACTGACCAAAATGTAAAAAAATAACAGCAAAAATAGTAAAAAATTAAGTAAATATTGTAAAAAAATCGCAAAAATGAAATTTTTGGCTATTTTGGTGCATAAACTAGCTCTAACCAATCTTATCGAACTAAATAGTCAAGAACTTAGATATTAATAGCTCTACTAAAATTTCCTAACACAAAAACATGTACAAATGTCTAAATTTTGGGTTACAATGATTAAAAATGGTTGTAGAATATTTGAAAAAATAGACAAAATATAAAAAATAGTGCTAATTTTATAAAACTCTTAGGTTTGCATGTTGTAAAAGACTGTGAGATAAGATCATGTATTATTTCTGATGATGAAGTTGACTAAAAAACTTGCAAAAGTGGCAAAGAGTTTGGTAAAAATGACAAAAACTGTTAAGGCCGCTTATGTGATTGAGAAAGAGTGTTACCGTCACTCAGGTGCATCTTCCCAGTGCAGCACCACGGCAATGGGGTAAGTTATAGCTAACTTAGTGGGAACGACCTCATTTAATGATGAGGCCCCATTGTTTTTTTTCTCTGTTCTTTTTTTTGTTTATTTGAAACTTTTATTGAAACATTATTTACAAATAAAAGCACTATGGCTTTTGTGGTATCATCTTCCGACACCATGAAAATGAAACAGAAGTACAATGTACAGATTTGTTCATCTGTAATTTTATTCAGTTACCTGCTGAAATTCAGGCGTTAGGATTTTGGCATGTTCTTTGATTGCACTTGCAGAATGAGCAGCATGGTATGGATGATGCAGTGCAAGGGCATTTTGACCTCTTGGTACAGGTTTTGCAGCTGCAAGGTTCAATCAAATCCTGAGGTTTATCTGGGTAATCGGTTAGTTGAGGTTCCAAAAGTCCCTCATCAGAATTTACGTAACCATAGTCAAGTGGATTTAAATTTTCAGACATGGAGCCATATGGAGAGTCAAGCCAAAGTTTGCACTGAAGATATGCCCGTTTAATATGCAGTCTAATACTTTTTGAAGAGCAAGAAAGCTGAGCAAAATCGATTTTGTCCCCAGTTTTGTAGTATTGCTCAGATCTTAGTTGATCAAATGATATGGATTTTGACTTGGGTTTGATGCAATGAACCAGAAAGTTTTCGGCACCTTCGATTATTTCCTCTGTAAATGGTTCCTTGCCAAAGTCCTTAATTTCATCAAAGTAGTTTGACTGCTTCAGTGCACTAGATTTTGTGCCTACTTTAATGACACTGTCACAGCCAGTTAAAGCATGCAAGGCAGGTAAAACTTGGATCAAATCGTTTTCAAGCTTTTGATGCAAGCCATGCAGAGAAATGATTTTGCGACTTGTTCCAGAGCCTTCAACAGACAAGATATTTTCCAAGGTGTCAAAATTATCCATTGCTGCTTGAATTGGGTGGTTTTGATCAAATACTGGAGAAACTGGAACTCTATGTTAACCACGTAAAGATATTGTACGTTTTGCTAGTGCAAAATTTGTTTTGCGAACTTCTTGATATCCTACACAAATGCTCCGTTTGTTTGCAATTTCAATAAGATCTTTAGACTGTGACAGGTTATGTATAGTTTGAGCAAATCCAACATGCAATGGGGTGGGCTCCAAACCATTATGAAGGATGTAAAACAACATCTGGAAGATAGTGTCACACTTCAGCATCAACTGATTGTTGCTATCTGATACATTCCGGGTGGAAAACAAATGCTGAAGAAATCCCATCCATATTGGAGGACGTTCATTTTGGAAGCGTTTTAAGGCTAGATCAAGATCGTTTGGATCACAATAGCTAGAGCGTAAACCAAAACTGTAAGTTTTTAATTCTTTCCTTAGGTCCTTAGCAACGTTTTCAACAGATGATTTCTGCAAAGTTTCAACAATTCTTGCACTCTCAATCTGGACAGAATAAACCATCTGGGATTTTCGTTTGTTGCAAGGATATGTAAAATAAATAGTGTCCTTAAATTTGTCTATAAGCAGGCTCTTAACCAAATAGTTACTGATAGATTCATCCTGGTTCAGCTTTTTATTGATCTCTTGTCTCAAGTAGGTGACACTGTATCCACAGCTTGTGAAGTCTATTTTTGAGACTACATCATTAAACGCTTCTTGAACCATGTCAGTAGAACCCATAACTTCATTTTCTTGCTGTCTGTTTTCCAAAATCGTCTCTATTCTGCGATCATAGGCTGCAAAATGCTTCTTTATACAATTATTATGATAGAATACATCAGCAGCGAATACATCTTTGTATTCGTTCAACATCGCTACTCTGGTAAAAACATCGTCTTGGAACAAGTGAGCATAACTCAATAACTTTTGGGCACGACCTGGAGTACATATCCGAAACAAATCATGTCAATGTTTCCACCTTTCAATTTGACTCGAGCTGAACCACAAAATACACACACTTTCATATCCTTGATATGCTGTGTTTTAATCCTTTTGCTTTAACTATTTTCTGGAGGAGTTAATACTACCCCTAAGGAGGAATCGGAGGGTTCAGATTCAGCATTTTTAGAGTTCTGGCTACGTTCAACGAACTTTTTATATGTTGCATAGCACGAAGTGCTGTGATACTGGATATAAGGAGTCTGACTCTCAGTAAGAGCTTTCAAACGCTTGCTTCTGTCATCATTTGAGTACGCAGAAGCCAACTGAAGCAAATTTTTTATTCCATGTTCTCCGCTGCTCAAATATTCTCTCTACTTGGGCTTTTGTTCTTCTGGCACAAGATACATTTACCAAGGTTTGAGCTATGCTTCTTTTCTGGCACAAATTGACATACATCCTGAAAAAATAAAATATACTAAGACTTCTTGCAATTGCAGTTATAATAAACTGGTTCTATTCTATACATATAAAAATTCATTTGTAACACATTGGTCTTTATATTTATGTTTTAAATATTCAATTCGATTATTACTTACCATGATCTATCATCTGTTGAATCACATAATGAATACAGGGATCCTCAATTTGTAGCTACTACCAATACTAAACCTGAAACACAATAAATATGGCTTAGTTACTCTAAAGAAACCAAATAGATCGATTCTATAAGAAGTTCAAGCATCTTACAACAAGCAAGCCTAAGAATAACATAAAATTAGTACTATTTTTTTTTATATTTGGCTATTTTTTCAAGTATTTTACAACCATTTTTATCGATTTATACCCGAAATTTAGACATTTGTGCATACTTTGTTTTAATAAATTCTTGCAGAGCTATTAATATCTAATTTCTTGACTATTTAGTTCGATATGATTGGTTAGAGCTACTGCAGTTTATGCACCAAAATAGCCCAAAATTTCATTTTTGCGATTTTTTGACAATATTTACTTAATTTTTTACTATTTTTGCTGTTATTTTTTGACATTTTTGTCAGTTTTCTTGGTTCAGGCAGCAGTATGTTACAAAAACAGATTCTCAAACAAAAAATTGCGCTAAAAAAAATTTTCAACTCAAGAATATGACAAAAATAGGAAAAACTGATAAAATTTTGCCATTTTTGCGAATGTTTTGCCATTTTGACCACTTTCGCACCAATTTGGTGCGATGGCATAGAAAAATTCGGATTCTGCGCCACAAAATTAGTCTAGATCAGTCGTCGAAACCTCTGCACCCAGAAATTTATACGAACTCTGGGCCAGATCCTAGACTATTACCACAGCTAAAAGATTTACTTTATTTTCAAATATTGTGCAAAATAATGCAGCCTCTTCAACATTTAATAATGATGATGTTAGTAGAATCGGGTATATAAACCCCAATAATTTCTTTCATGATCATTGAGAAGTAGATTCAAAGGCTGAGCACTGCCTGTACATTTTAGCAGTAAAATACAGTAAGAAATAGTCTTTATCTTCTCTTTCGAGCCTTGCTCTCTTCAGAGAACTTAGTCATTAAAATTCCCCGATACGTTATAAGAAGAATCCGGGAATCTTCAGAGAATTTAATAAGCCTCCCAGAATCCTCTGAGCCACTATAGAAGAACTCGGGGAATAATATAGAAGAAACTACTGCAAGTAACACATCCGTTGCTGCCACCTAACTAGAACCCCCGTCGACTTCGAACCAACCCAGGCCATAGACGGAAGGGTTAATAACTGGCGACCTCTGCATCCAGGAATCTTCCAGCCTTCCAGACCCTGGGACTAGAACCAACATCCAGTTGACCCGTGTGTCACGACTTCCAGTTCGTCACATCCACCCTTGAACCGGTGTGTCACAACTCCAAGTTCTCCACGCCTAGTTTTCATCCAAGAACAAGTGGCCAGCAGGAAACGTCTCCAAGGATTTCGCCGTAGGAATCTTAAGTACAGAACTCTTTTTTTTAAATAATCTCTAAATATTTGAAGTCAGTATTATTAACAGTTAATAATTAGTATCAAGCCAGAATTAACAAAAAACACAGTGAACATTCCATACACCAGTGATACATTTCTTTTTAGTGAAACCGAGTTATTTCCACTATTATAGTTAGTATAGTATAATTTTATTTAATGTACCAATCATAATATTACTGCACCTTCTCGTACATTCGAGTGAAATCTTGTTTACATTTTTTTATTATTTTGTTTACAATCTTTTCAAATTTTCCAGTTAGGCAAATTGTTAGGCAAATTTGGCAAATTGTTGTGCATTTATTTAATGTGCATTTCTTAGATAGAGTAGTTAGGAAAACCACTCAAGTGATCATCCATAGATTAAGATCGGTCAAGCAGACCAAATTAGAACTCATTAATAGTACCTTCACAAATGAGCGATTCAGACGGTGCGCTTTCTGACATCGAAAATTTCCCTACACCCATTCTTCCACCTACCCCGGGAACCGACCGACCGGAGCGGCGAGAGTCGTTTCGGCGAGGTCGGGGACGCCTCGGTGACCTGACGGACGCCTCGACGGTGTTCTTAACAGACGGATCGGTAGCGGGGAGGCTTCCTTTTGTCATCATCACGCACCGTTTCCTTCCTCTCTTCCCCACGCGTCGACGTGTCTTTCTGGTTTCAAGAAGCGCGCGCGCGCGCGGTGGTCGTAGTAGGTTAAGGGACGGGGGGAACCCCCGATTAAACGCTCCGAACCGTACGCTGCGCAATATTGGCGTACGTTCATCCGTCCCGTCTTGGAACACTGACCAAGGAGTCTATCATGTGCGCGAGTCATAGGGTAGGCTAAACCCTCAGGCGCAACGAAAGCGAAAAAGTGAGCCGCTGCTCGCCGTCCTTTCCTCCTCCGTCTTCTCCTTGATCGTCATCATTATTACGCTCTTCCTCCTCCGCTTCCTCCTCCTCTTCCTCCTTCCTCCTCTCCTCCACCTCCTCCTCTTCCTCGTCCTCGTCCTCAGCCTCGCAAGGGGATGTTGATCGGGGGTTGGTTGGTTGGTCGGTCGGTGGTCGGGTGGGGCGGTCGGTAGTGTGGGGGTGTGATGGTGGCGGTGGTCGAGGTGGTGGTGGTGGCCGAGATGTAGGAGGAGCGGGGGGCCAAAAGGATTGGGCGCAAAGGCGACCGGTTATACCTTGGGCCGATCCGAGTTTCTTCTGCCGGTGTTGTTGGATAGATCGGGGCGAGCGGCGGGCGGGCGGGCGCAAGTTCGTCGTCGTCCTTTTCTCCAGCAGCAGCAGCCGAGCAGTAGTTAGTACGGCGCAGGCCCGGGGCTCGCCGCTTACCCTCCCGCGTTCCTTCGTTGCATCCCGTCGTCGTAGTCGTCGTCGTCCGCCCACCACCCATGCGTGCGTAGGCGGCGGCGGCGCGTCGTCGTCGTCGGCGGACTAGCGGGCGGCGTTTCGGTCGCGGGACGGGCGGCGGGTATCTAGAGCGTACATGCTAGTATCCGAAAGATGGTGATCTACTGTATGCTTGGCCAGGATGAAGCCAGAGGAAACTCTGGTGGAGGTCCGTAGCGATTCTGACGTGCAAATCGATCGTCGGAGCTGGGTATAGGGGCGAAAGACCAATCGAACCATCTAGTAGCTGGTTCCCTCCGAAGTTTCCCTCAGGATAGCTGGCACTCAACGATTAGTTTTATTCATTGAAAAGAGTTTCATCCTGTAAAGAGAATGATTAGGGGTCCTTGGGGATGAAATTTCCTCAGCCCATTCTCAAACTCTAAATGGGTGAGACGCCGGGCTTGCTCGATTGAAGCCTCGGCTACGAATCCGAGAGCCTAGTGGGCCATATTTGGTAAGCAGAACTGGCGCTGTTTATATGACATATATCATAAGTCAGCCAGACTCTGTACTGAACGGATGCATTTCCTGAGCTCTCTGATATTGCATCAACTTTTGCATATTGCTAAGAATTTTACTTTTGGAAAGTTTGGAATTTTATATACTTGCGTTTATATTCACATTGTTATAGTTAAGTAATTGAATATTAGTAGATTTAGCGATTTAGAAGGTTTTCATAGCGTGCCGGCTTAATTTAACTTAAACTTGTGACGGTTATAAACTAATTTTTAACTGCGCGATGCCGTCGCAGAAACCGTCGTGTGTTAGGTGTAGGGTAAACCAGTGGTATTCGGAATTTAAAGATTATAACGGCGGTCCTATGGCGATTACCGAGAGATCAGTTTGTTTCTTTTGCGAGTTAATGGAGGAAATAGTTGATATAAAACGCAGTGTACGTGACGTAGCGGAAAGACTTGCAACGCTTGATGAGGGCAGGGGTAGGGCTACGGTTGACGAAAGCCGAACCAATACTAACGTTGAAGACGTTAGTAATATGAAGGGTGAGGTGCGTAACCTAGTTTCTAGTTTAGGTAGCTTATCGGGACGGTTGGATAGAGTTGAGGAAGGGGTTAAGGTTGGTCCGAGATTAGTAGATGGGGAGGGATTTAGAGAAGTTAAGGGTGGAGCTAGGCCGCGTACGTTAGGTGATAGGAATCCCCCCTATCGAGGTTTCGAACCCTTTCGCCCATTTGGAAAGGGACGTGAATGAGGGGGAAACTATTTTAATTGGGGACTCTTAAATGCGCCACATGGACAAAGAGTTTGTTGAACGGCATCCAACCAAGAGGAGGAGGGTTTGTCTCCCAGGAGCCAGGGTTGACAGAGTTAGAGACGAAGTGGATAGGATTGACGTTGCCTCCCGTCACTTGATGTTGGTGACGATGGTAGGAGGCAACGACTCGTATAGGCCCGATACGAGAGTGCCTGACCTATTGGAGAGATATAGGGGGTTAATTAGGTCCCTGAAGGCGAGGTTAGATAGGGCTTTGGTTCTAGGTATTACCCCTAGGCACGGGTTGGGTCTTAGGATTACGTCAAAAACAATATTTTTTTAATAATAAATTAGAAGAGATTTGTGCTGAGGAAAATGTACTCTTCGTAAAGCTGTGGTTCGGATTCAGTGATCCTAGCCTTTTTATAAAAGATGGGGGTGCATTTTAATGAAATAGGTAATGCTAGGCTAGGTAGTTTAATAGACGAAAACGTGCGAAAGCTGTATACGTTGTGGGTCCGGGGAACGCCAGCCCGTGGTAAAAAATAACAAACGTCTTTTATTGTAACGCGCGTAGTATTAGAAATAAATTAAACGAATTTAAGGCGATAATTTACTCCGGCAACTACGATATTGTTGCTATCACTGAAACGTGGTTAAATACCTTCACTTGGGACTTGTTGGGGGAACTTGATATACCAGGTTTAAACTCTTTACTAATGATAGATTACATAGGTTTGGTGGCGGCGTTTTGCTGTACATTCGTAATTCCCTTAGGGCTACCGAGGTTAAGATAGATGTTCCAGCAGCAATTAATGCGATATGCGTTGAAGTCAGGGCGCGTAGTATTAGTTTTAATTTTGTTGTTGTTTATAGACCTCCCGTTCAACCCTTCGACACCGATACTAGATTTTACTCACTTCTTGGTAACTTTATTGACAATCGAAATAGTATAATTGTCGGAGACTTTAACTTCCCTAATGTTAATTACGAGACTTTTACTGGTAATGAGGAGGGGTTGAGATTGATTGAATTTATGGAGGATAATTTTTTCGACAGATAGTTACCGAACCAACGCGCGGTGAAAATATTTCAGATTTGGTGATGACGAACGGCGAAAATATAGTCGAAGGTTTAGAAGTAGGCGAGAGTTTAGGATGTAGTGATCATCAAATTCTTAGGTTTAAGTTATTGATAGAAAACACTAAAGATAGTAACGTAATAGAAGTCCGTGATTTTCGTAGGGCTAATTTTGATAGTTTTGACAAAATTGCATTGGGAGGCGTTTAAAGAAAGTTTTATGAATATTGAAAGGGAGTTTATTCCTCGTAGGCCAAAGCGCGCTAGAAATCATGGTAGGCCCAAGTGGTGGACTAGGGAAATAGGCGCGTTCATAGACGAGCGTAATAGAGCGGATAGACTGAATAAGCGCAATGGCACGGCAGTTAACTTTAATATATATATCGAGCTTAAACGTCAGGTTAATAGATCAGTTAGGAATGCTAAGCGTAATTTAGAGATACTTCTAGCTGCGGATAGTAAAATAACCAAAAAAAGTTTTTTGAATACGTCAATAATCGTAAGCCGATAAAAGATAACATAGGCCCTCTAGTGGATGTTAACGGCGCTTTGGCTTCTGACGCTCAAGCGATGGAGGGTATTTTCAATAAATTTTTTGCGACAGTTTTTACCGTAGAAGACGTAAATAATGTTCCCGACGTGGACGATATCGTTCCATTTAGTAGCGAGACTATTTTGGATGAAATAACTGTTTACGAGGGTGAGATTGCGTTCTATATCGATAGGTTAAAAGTTAGCAAGGCTCCAGGCCCTGACGCTTTTTATCCCAGACATTTGAAAGATTTGAAAGACGTTATCGGAGGCCCTTTAACGAAGATTTTTAATCAGTCAGTCGAAACGGGGATTATTCCTGAAGACTTCAAATTAGCAAACGTCACGCCTATTTTTAAAAAAGGCGACCGGACGGTAGCTAGCAATTATAGGCCCATTAGCTTAACGTCAATTGTCGGTAAACTTTTGGAATCCGTAGTTAGGGATCGTATCATCAATCACTTAGAAAGTCGAGATTTGATTAATAGTAGTCAGCATGGGTTTCGACGCCATAGATCTTGTTTAACTAATTTGTTAGAATTTTATAACGAAATAGTGCGCAAATACGATAGGCACAGAGCGGCTGACGTTATTTATTTAGATTTTAAAATGGCGTTCGATACAGTTCCGCATAAAAGATTAATTGCGAAGGTTAAGCGCACGGTATACGCGGTCAGGTAGCTAACTGGTTAGAGGAATGGCTTCGTGCTACGAGACAAAGGGTCGTTGTTAATGGTAGTGAATCGGGTTGGTTAGATGTAGGTAGCGGTGTCCCACAGGGTTCAGTGTTAGGCCCATTGCTATTCGTAATTTACATTAACGACATAGATGTAGGATTGACTAGTAACGTGTCAAAATTCGCGGATGATACTAAAATAGGCGGTAAGGTTGTTAACGAGGACTATAGAAATAGGCTCCAAGACGATGTAAATAGGATTATGGAGTGGACGGATAAATGGCAGATGCAATTTAACGTAGACAAATGTAAAGTTTTGCATATAGGGTCTCGTAACAATAATTACACGTACACGATGGATTTTAGAGAGTTAGCGAGCGTTGGCGAGGAACTAGATTTAGGCGTACGCGTATCTAAGGATTTAAAAGTTAGGAACCAGTGCCTGGAGTCTTGCGCAAAAGCTAATAGGATGTTAGGCTTCATAGCGCGTAATTTCGAATTTAAATCGAAGGATATTATATTCCCCCTTTACAAGTCCCTAGTCAGGCCTCATTTAGAATATGCCGTTCAGTTTTGGTGCCCGTATTTGTGCGAGGATATTGATAGGTTAGAAAGGGTTCAGCGTCGTGCCACGAAACTAATTCCGTCATTGCGCAACAAGCTTTATGAAGATAGGATTAAAGAGTTAGACTTGCATTCACTCGAAACTAGGAGATTAAGGGGAGAGCTTATTGAAGTTTTCAGAATCGTTAATAAAATCGATAACGTAAAGTTTGACAAACTGTTCACTTTCGATAATAGCAATACTCGTAATAACGGATTTAAGTTGCGTGGCAGACGTTTCGTTACTAATATCGCGAAAAACCTCTTTACGTTTAAAGTAATTTATAAATGGAATAATCTTCCCGCGCCCGTCGAGAACTCTACCAGCTTTAATGTGTTTAAAAACCGTCTTGACAGACATTTTAAAAATATTAACGTTGTTTAAATTAAAAAAAAAACAATTAGCAACAGGAGCTCTGGGGGTGGTGGTCGAGGATGAGTCTGTTGACGATTAATGCCAGCTTGTGACATGCAGTGTGTGATGCCAGCAATAAAATGCTTAAAAAAAAATAAAAAATAAAAAAAAATTAGACTAACACGAACGTAGATGTAGCTCGTAGCGTAAACTAACCCACTTTTTGTTTAACTTTACTTACTTTTTTTTAATCCTCTCCTTACTTGCATGTCTGTAATCTCTCTTTACTTGCATGTCTGTAGTTTGCATGGTATGACAGTGAGTTAAGACTTTGCATGGTTTGTAAGCGTTCTTATTTTACTTTTCATCTTTCACCCCTCTCCTATTCTCTCCGACTATTTTTCTGACTTGTCGGCAGTGGCCGGCGATGATGATGGTGAGTCTTTTTTCTCTTTTTCTGAATGAATGTTAACCCACGAGTGATAGGTGTTGCTACTTACTTAACCCCTTATTCTCTTCTTTTAACCCCCTACTCTTTCCTTTCTCTCGGGCTAACTTTAGAGTGGATCTTAGGGTCTTTGTTAGCCTTAGCTTCTGTAGATCTGTAGATTCTCAAACACACAAACTTCAGATCAAGTACAAGCCAATATGTCTCAAACCCCCGCCCCAGCATACATTAACTTATGTAGACTAGTAAACCTTCCCCATACTGTTTTAATTTTTAAGGGGACCATAGATAATCACTTTGTTGAACCACGCGTAAGGCCTTCGGTTGAGTCTTTAGAACAACATTTCTTAAGCGAAAACATAACCGATGATGATATAAAGATTAGGGAAGCAAAAAGGTTTATCGACCCTAAAGAAGGGAATGCTCATGATACAGTCAGCTACGTCCCATCCATTAGCGAAGCTAAAACATGGGACAATTTTAAACAAAACTTATTAGAATTTTTTAAAGAAATAACACTTGCACAACCCTTAGATACGTTAGAAGCAGTCTTCCAAGCTAAATGGAAGACAGAGGAACATGAAGATTTAAATAATTTTATTACACGAACACATAAACCTGTAGGAGAAGCCCTCCGAGCCGCAGAAAATGCGTGTGGCATTACTTTCACTTCAAAACAAAGAAACCTAATTGTAGCAACAACCATTTACCAAAAAATACGCGGAGCACCTAAAAAAAAGTTTCAACAGTTTCTAAATGTTGACAAACCAGTAAGTGTAGCCATAAATAAAACACGGGAACATTACCCAGATTTAGCAAACCAGAACTACCGAAAGGGTAGAGAAACCCCCCTACATTACATTCAGCAGCAACAACCACACCACCAAAAGCAACAACAACAATCCTATAAATCGAGGCCAATGCAGTGAACACCACCCCAGAAACAAGCCCCCGAAACCCAGAATACACGCCCTCCTCCACAGTGTTTTAACTGCGATAGTTTTGAGCACATGATAAGTCAGTGCAATTATCCCCCTTATTGCTCCCACTGTCACGAACATGGTCATCGCCGTGGCGATCGCCAAAAATGTGCCGATAAAGCCCCTGCAGGGTGTAGCCCCACTTCCAGAAATCGAACCACCAACGTTCCCAAAAGTCCTCCAATCCCCAGAAACCAGTCCATTCCCAGCCTCAGTCGAACCACCAACCAAATAGATTACGACAACAGGGTCAATCACCCTACTACCCCATGTACAAACCCCAGTACAATCAGCAAGGTCGGATAGTTCGGTACGTAAAAGTACCCGCGGAGGAATCATTTTCCCCAGAGTACAGTTTTCAAGAAAACCCTCCAGCGTATGGTGATCCCATAGAATATGACCCAGGTCCTCACATAGAGGACAATTCGAGCCCTTTTTTAGACCCTACTTTGGAGGCGGCAGTTCAACCTCCTCCCTCCTAAAGAGCAGTAATGTACCCAAATACACACACCAACTCCCCATCAGGATAATAGGTGCAAACCTCCTAGATTTAATAATAAATTGTCGCATAGACAACCAGGATTTAACTGTCTCCTAGATACAGGAGCACACGCGTCGTTAATTAAGAAACAATGTGTAGATGAATTACTAGAGAGTACAGATTACAAATATGAAATTAAGGCACCCTCCTGTCAATTCAGAGGAGTTACGGGCACACCCATACCTACATACGGAGGAATTGAATTATATTTAGAAGTCGGAAACGCAGTATACCCCGCGAAATGTTGTATCATGGACACAGTCGCCACCTTTCAGACAGGTATCCTACTAGGTATGGATTTTTTAACCGGAATCAATGGGAGATTTACCCAGCCGGAAAGCTAGTAAAGTGTCGAAATAGGACACACCATCTACATGAGAATAACAGACAGCTTAATGCTAATAGAATTAGTTCAGTTCAGATTTCCGAAAGAAATAGGGAACCCCTTTCACTTGATAGCAGTTCAAGACAGTCGGTTGCATCCAGAGGGACAACCGCTCCAGAAATCAGCCCCCAGAGTAATCAGTTCCAGTTGTTGAATCCAGTTGGATCAACACAGTCAGTTTCCAGTCAGTCAGTTTAAAGTCAGCCAGTTTCCAGTCAGTCAGTTTCAGTTCAGCCCATAAGGCAAATTTTAGTCGGCGAACCAGTCAGATTCTTAATTTTTTATATGCCCGACCGAGCATATAACAGTAGCACCTTACGAGAAGATCTGTTTCCTAGCAAAAGTAGTCGACAGTCGTCAAGGAAAATTATTAGAGTCAGAGCGTAATCTGATTACAGAGAAAAGTAATTTCAAAAGAGATGTTCTTATTGCCCAAGTCCTTAGTCAGAGTCAGAATTCAGCTATCCCTGTTGTTTGTTTAAACAAAGGAAAAAGCCCTATCGAATTAACTTCAAATCAGAAAATAGGAACTGTTCCCACAGTAGAAATAGATTCAGATTTCCCCACCAGTACGATAAATCGTGTTTCCAGTTCCTTAGAGTTAAACCCTTCAGTATTGAAAGAAGAATATAAGAAATGTCTGGATCACTCCCTTCAGGAGTCACCAGCCTTACAGGACCCAAAACTACTGGAATCACTTCTCGATTTCCTAAGAAATAGAGATGTGATTGCCCTAAAAGGAGATCCTCTGGGCCGATCTAATTTCGTCCCTTTTGACATCAAGCTGGAACCCAATTCCAAACCCATTTTCATTCCTCCCTATCGGGTTCCACATTCCCAATTAGTCACTGTTGAGGAACGCATCAAGGACATGTTGGAGCAGGATGTCATTCAGCCTTCAGCTAGTCCCTGGTTCTCCTATGATTCTTGTCTCCAAAAAGGACGGAACATCTCGTTCTTGTATAGAATTTAGACGCCTGAACCACATTACCATCACAGACCGTTTCCCTATTCCAAACATGCAGGAAACAATTCTGAACGTAGGGAAAGCTAACTTCTTTTCATCCCTCGATTTAGCATCTGGTTATTGGCAAATGGAGGTCAGTCCCAAATCTCGGGCATTGACTGCTTTCTCCACTAACCGAGGCCATTACGAATTCCAGGTTTTACCTTTCGGAGTCTGAAATGGGCCTGCTAATTTCTCTAGGTTGATGAATATAGTCCTTCCCGACTTATTAGGTGTTGAAGCTCTCGTTTATCTTGACGATATTATCGTTTACAGTTCGGACATAAAAACACACTTTCAACGTCTTCAGAATGTGCTATCACGCTTGAGAAAAGCACACCTTAAACTGAACCTTGCAAAGTGCAACTTTTTACAAGAGTCCCTGGTATACCTATGATTTCTACTATCATCCACAGGAATTAAACCTGATCCAGCCAAACTCAAGCACTGGAAAGGTACCTGTACCCAAAACCATCGACGACGCTCGTACATTTATTGGTTTTGTCGGATTCTATCGGAATTTTATCCCCCAATTTTCAAATATTGCTAAACCCATTTCTAATTTGTTCCAGAAAAATGCTAAATTTAACTGGGAATCTGATCACCAACATGCCTTTGAATATCCTTTGAATATCCTGATTACACGAAACCCTTTGTCATAGCCACAGATACTTCCTCCTATGGACTAGGAGCCGTCCTATTACAGGACGTAGACGGTGTGGAATTACCCATTGCTTATGCCAGTCAACTTCTCTCTGCACCTCAACGGAATTATTCCACTACGGACCGAGAGGCCCTAGCGGTATATTGGGCTTTGAAAAAATTTCAGGACTATCGTCTGTGGCTACGATGGAAACATCAAAACTGACCATAACCCACTCACGTATCTCTTCAAGAGCAAGCTACTTGAAGGATGGTTCAGTAGATGGGCTCTGTTGATTCAGGACTTTCTGGCAAAAATCGTATACAAACCGGAAAAACTTCAAGTTATTCCAAACGGATTGTCGAGACTGAAGCCCGACTTCCAAGTGAATAAAATAGGAATTCTTCCTGTGTTCGACTACGAGTGTCTGCAGTACTCCTAACAACAGGACCAACACACCCAAAACCTTCGGGCGCGCCTGGAACAAAAGGAACCATCGAAGGTAAAAGAACAGTACAACCTCAAAGATGGGCTCGTACATTTTAGGAACGAAGATGGAAATGACCTCGTGGAAATACAAAAGGATCTCGTCGATATAGCCACTGGACTTTGTAACGACTCACCTTTGTATGGACACATGGGGCCGGATCGCACCATCAAAAGTCTTTTGGAGCGATACCATTTTCCCGAAATGAACAGAAAGGTACATGAATACATCGCTGAATGTCCATCTTGTTTAAAACACAAAGGCAACGTACCATCCACAGCTCCTATGCATAAATACCCAGTTTGCCAAAGGCCCTGGCAAAGAACTGGAATGGATATACTGGGACCATTCTCCAAAACATCAAAGGTAAACTAGTACATCATTTTGTTTACGGACCACTTCTCGCGTTACAGCGAAGTAGCTGCCATTCCAGACCAGACCTCGGAAACTGTGGCAAGAGCCCTAGTGGAACGCGTCATCCAGAATCATGCTACTCCTTCCATCCTAATTTCGGATAACGCCCTTACACTGCGTTCGCACTTATTAAGCAGATTACATTTTCTCCAATGTTTTCAAAAGTTTTTCCCCGATTTCAATGAAATTTGTAGCAAATAATCACTATATATATATAGCAGCATTGATGGTTAGGGTGGAGTGAAAATGGCCCCAAAAATTTTTTTTGTGAATTTTAACTTACTTGAGGTTTTAAAAGTTGCCAATGGACTAATAGAACAAAATGCAAAAACGTTTATTAAAATCAGACAATCTTTTGATCGACCACCAGACGTTATAAGTTTACAATAATATACGATTTTACACAAAAATACCTAAAATACGAGTAAACATCAGACTATATATTTTTAGTTATTTTGGCACACTATTATGCTAACGATAGAGTCTGAGTTATGCATGCATGGTTAATTCAGAATTGATAGTCACGTTTAGACTCAAGTTTCGGCATAAGCTGCCGAGAAGCGACGCGAGCCCGAATAAATCTATGGCGGGACGTCTCGCCACACACAGCGGCTGAAGCTTCGGTAACTAGGTTCACGCATCTTTCCACCGCCTGTGTGTGACAAGGGAAGCGAGGGAAGAGGACACTTGGTGAAATTTGAGCAGAGATCATGTCGTTCAATTCGTTGTCCGTCATATCCATCGTAACAGGAGGCTCCGTCACGGTTAAAGTCTGCCAATCGACCATGTCCTGGTATTCGGTCGCGTCGAGGTTGAGCGGTGGCACTCGAAACCTGCGGATTTTGTTTGCAGACACGTGATCTTGCCTTCATGATTCTTCTGAGTCCGAGTTCCCTTATATGTGGTCGCTCATCTGTGATCATGGCTAATAGCACGTTCTCGGGGTGTCCGCAGAAGCCGTTTCGCCGAATCACCGGGTCGACGACTTTCTTTAGAGAGGAGCTGAGGTACCGTGTTCTCACCATCATCCCGTGCAGATGTTTGGCTCCATCTTTGCATGATGGCTGCGTCTTGATGGCGAACCATGTTGGGGCGTAGACCCGGATGATGAATGTGACAAGAGTTTTGATGTTGTTGGATGGTGCATCGAGGCCAACATAGAGGCGGAGGATTCTGTTGGCAGTTGTCAACCATCGCGAGTGGTTCAATGGTCCCGGTTTTCGCAATGCTAGATCACAGGGACAGTGTCCTTCACTAACAGCTTGACACATCTGCCACAGGTACTGCTGGTCAGTGCTCAGGTCCTTCACGTCAACATGCGGCAGTGGCTGTAATGGAGATATAGGTTCATACGATGTTATATGGAGTTCCGTGCATGCTGTGAGAGATTTCCCTATCGGTCCTGAGAAGCACTTAGGTCCTGTAGTTGCTCCATCTAAATGCTGAAACAGGTGTCGCAGGGGGAGCTCGTTAGCATGTAATAAGCACACGAGCCATTGCAGCGATTTTTGTAGTAATTCCTCAAGCTGCCGAATAACTCCGCCATTATGTCCAGTGTTGACAGCGGTTCCGTCGCATCCGACGACTTTCACACTGTCGAGATCCACACTTCGCGCAGCCAAGCATTCAAAGATTACTTTGGAAATCGCCTTGCTTGATCCACTTGACGGCGTCACGTGGCCAAAGTACGATGAACCTGGTTCACAAATAATGCTGACGTGCTCTTCTGTATCTCTGTCCCGGTGGCCATGTCCTGCGGCGTCTCGTACATTTTTCATCGTTCTATCCTTTCGACCGTCGAAGTACAATCCAGGCAAGTCTGTCATACTGCTGTCTAGTTTTGTCAGTTCTTGACGAGTTCTACTTCTTTCTCGGCGAATTTTACTACGATCAATGACTTTGGAGGTGTCATTTGTAGACACAATTCCAATGTCTTGTAGCACGGATGAGGCAATAACGGCTGCTGCTCGATCTGAGACGCCCGTTCTATCGCACGCTTTAGCCAAACATGGTAATCGTACAGTCATCGTCATTCTTTGACGTTTACTCTCCAGTGTCGATAGATCAGGTTTACAGTGTGACTTAGATAGGGTGTATTCTTCGTCGCTGTTGTCGGTGTCGTCGTCCTTGTCTTCCTCGTTGTAGCTTCCAGAATTGCATTGCTGCTTCGATTGTTCTTGGTGAATGCTGTGTCTTCTCGATTCACAGACTTTCCTGGATATTTTCTTCTGTAGCTTTGTTGTTTCCACCAAATCGATGCCTCCTATAATCATCTTTCTGGCTCCTCTCTGGTCCTCTAGAAACTTTCTTTCTTTGAGTGGTACCTTGTCCGCTCTTTCGCATTTACAGCTCATGACGAAATCTACACATTTGCATTTGCTAATGTCGAAGAGTTTATCTGCGTCTTCTCTGAACTGTTCAAGTTGTTGCTTGTAGTTGTCGTTGTCCTTCCGAGCCTTGTATGGTTTCAAGATTTTCTTGTATTTCTCGTTGTACGGTCTGAGCGTTTCAATCACTCGTCCGTGCGTCACGGTCGGAAGAGACGCTTTCTCCCAAACAAGTTCAACATCAACGCAAACTTTTTTTGATACTTCGGCGAACGGTGGATATTTGTTATTCTTCGTTGTCAGCTGTTGTCTTGTATGGATGTAAGCCTTCATAACATCAGCGTAGGTGGGAAGAACATTTGTGGGTATCTCGCGTGGCGCGCCAAAAATCACACATGCCGCCTTCTCCCTCGTAATAATTTCCATTCTGAAAAAAAAAACAATTATTATAAATTGTAAGCAATGTAAGACTATTAAAGAATTTCTGCAAGAAAAAGAAATATCAAATTAATACTGTCACACTCACTTGTCAAACACCTATAAACAGATATCAATCTGTAATTAACTTACTTTTAATATCAAGTTTCACGAAAAAATGATGATAACAGCACAAATAACCTTCAATTCTCACTGCCACATGTGCACTGAGCTTGGCGGAGCAGCCGCGCTTTGCATATTACTCACTCTCCCCCCACTCCCAATCTCCCATCCCCTCTGACTCACGGACTGCATATGTTATCGCACCAAATCACTACCATCACTGAAACTAGCATTAAATCAATGTATGGTTAACTAAACTCTTTCTTATCTCACTTACTCACATCAGCTCTAATAATTTGGCCACCCTCTGTAATTGCCATTAATTTACATTCCACACATGTTGTAATCTTAAATGTCAACCTCAAGTATGCAATAACACAGTCTACAGCAAACTAAGCTGTTAATTATTTGCATAAACATGGATGAAAGACCAGCATCTTGGATGACTCCTGATGGGCAAAGCGATCGTTAAAACATGAAATATGCCATATATTAAAATCGCTGGTGGTCAATCAAGCAATGCTTCAATTGTATTATAATTTCACATGCTTGTTTCTAAAGCCCATTGGCAACTTTTCCACACTCAAGTAAATTAAAAATCCAAAAATGATATTTTCACTCCACCTTATTGATGGTATTCATTTCGATAAAATATTTTGATAATTAAAATAATTATCTCATTTCATTGAAAAATATATAAAATATTGTGTTCCGAATCATTAAGCAAGTAGTCTATTTACAGATCTAAATGGTGAAAATGGGTAAGAAGAAGGATTTAACATTAACTGAGAAAAGAAAAATAGTCAAGTTACTCGCTGAAAATATAAAATCTATTGAAATTCCGAAGCAGTTAGGCAGAGCTTATCGAACTGTAAACAAGTTTGTAGCGGAGGGTACCAAACTGAGGCAGCGAAGTGATAAAGGAGCTATAAGAAAAGTGACAAGGCGGCAGATATCTGTAATCAAGCGCAAATTGCAAAGCATCCATTGTCCTCAAGTAAAGAGGTTTTCGAGCATGCTGGCATACATAATGTACCAAGAACATCTCGATGTGGAATCCTCCAAACAATTGGCAAGACGTGTAAACCTCCGACTGAGTCACCATTAACACCCAGGTACAAGAAGCAGCGTGTTGAATGGGCGCGTCAGTACGTGAAAACAGATTTTAATACTGCATTGTCCACCGATGAATGAAAAGCAACCCTTCAGGGACTTGATGTTTGGTCAAGAAGATGGATTGCTGAGAGTCAATTTCTACCATCGAGATTAAGACGCCAAAAAGGTGGAGGTAGTGTCATGTTTTGGGCAGGATTGATAGGCAATGAAGTAGCTCTCCCGTACAGAGTGCCTGATGGTGTAAAAATGAATGCCCAGTCTTACACAAACTTTCTAAAAGAAAACCTCATTCCATCGTAGAGATTGACCCGTAGCAATCCATCTTCTTGACCAACCATCAGATCCCTCAAGGGTTGCTCTTCATTCATCAGTTAACAATAAAGTATTAAAATCTGTTTTCACGTACTGACGCGCCCATTCAACACGCTGCTTCTTGTACCTGGGTGCTAATGGTGAGTGAATCGTAGGTTTACACGTCTTGCCAATTGTTTGGAGGATTCCACATCGAGATGTTCTTGGTACATTATGTATGCCAGCCTGCTCAAAAACCTCTTTACTTAAGGACAATGGATGCTTTGCAGCTTGCGCTTGATTACAGATATCTGCCGCCTTGTCACTTTTCTTATAGCTCCTTTATCACTTCGCTGCCTCAGTTTGGTACCCTCCACTACAAACTTGTTTACAGTTCGATAAGCTCTGCCAAACTGCTTCGGAATTTCAATAGATTTTATATTTTCAGCGAGTAACTTGACTATTTTTCTTTTCTCAGTTAGTGTTAAATCCTTCTTCTTACCCATTTTCACCATTTAGATCGGTAAATAGAATACTTGCTTAATAATTCGGAACACAATATTTTACATATTTTTCAATAAAATGAGATAATTATTTTAATTATCAAAATATTTTATCGAAATGAATAACATCAATGCTGCTATATATAGTGATTATTTGCTACAAATTTCATTGAAATCGGGGAAAAACTTTTGAAAACATTGGAGAAAATGTAATCTGCTTAATAAGTGCGAACGAACGCAGTGTAGTTTCACGTCCAAACTGTTCGAGTCACTCTGTAACATGTGCAAAATTAAAAACACACACATTATGGCATACCAACCGCAGGCAAACGGCTTAGTAGAAAGGCACAATCGAAAGATCTTAGAAGCCCTTCGCCACGTTGTCGATGCATCCTCCCGTACATGGGATGATTCCCTTCCCATGGTACAAACAGCCATCAACAATGGCTATAACGTGTCTATCGTGGACACCCCTCATTTCGTCTTATATCACTACGACAAGCGTCTACCTTTTGATTTGCCCGACCAAATCGACCCAGCAGTTCTAACATCTTCCGAGATGGCAGAAGCAAATCAGCAACTGGCTGAACGATCTTTCAGGATTTTTTATATAATCCGCTATGCCCTGGACCAACGAAACCAACAGATGCAGCAAGAGCAACATAGGCGTCATCCCCGTCAACGAACTATAATCGTCGGTATGCGATGTTATTTGAAGAGCGTGAAACCGCCAAGTGCTCATCGCAAATTATACAAAAAATGGGATGGCCCATATAGGATTATGAAACACCTCGGAAAAAACCGTTACGAAATCCTCGACCTCCGGGATCATTCCAAACTAAAGATCATTCACGCTGATAATTTGAAGATAGCTGCCGAACAACACCTTCCAAAAAAACAGCTGCCAGGTGTTCCAGCCGCCTATCCTTCGAAAGGTCAAGGGATTAACAAATCGAGCAGGGATCAAAAAACTGAAGTGGTCACCGCGGGAACCACTACCCATGACGAAGATTGGTACCTCGTAATACCACCAGTACTCGAGCCAATCTCTGAACAAGAGGAGACCCCATAACCAAGAGTCCCATCGGACACAGACCCTGGAGAGACCCCTTCGAGAGGATCACTCAGTGGAACTCCACCATCTCCTCAACTCCACCATCTCCTCTGTCACCACCTTCACCGATTGATGATCGACGCACGGACGGACCCGACATACCGCCCGCAAATGCATCAACCACGTGAACTAGAACTTTCACATAAGAAACGAACCCGCTCAGAATCCGAGCTTAACGGTCGACCCCCATTGCCACCAAAACGAGGCCGACCACTTCGCCCACAAACACCAGTATCCATACAGCCACCCCCAGCTCCGTATAATCTAAGAGGTAGAAATGAATAAAATTGTCCCCCTTATAATTTCCCAAATTATTTACTCTTGTAGCCCTAGCATTAAAATTTCTATCGGAGTTGTAATAGAAAAGCTTGCAGAAGGTAAATTTTTGAAAGGACACGCGGACCTTTTTATCAATTTGCAACCCCCTGCTAGAATCAAGATCATTCTCCTTCAGATACAAACCCAATTAAAAACGTTTGAAAGTAAAGTTCAGGGTTCTGTCCAGGGAACAGATCAGATTAGTCGCGTTCTGTTAGAAAATACCTTGGAAAATATTCGAACTACAGCACTCGCCCTATCAGAAATATTAGCCTTACCATGGATACAAACTGGAACTCAAAACTCGGAAAAATTTAATCAAAGAAATAAAAGGGGGCTGATAGATATAGGAGGAAAAATATTCAAGGGTTTATTCGGATTAGCAACCGAAGAAGATATTAAAAGAATTGAACTCAAATTGAATCTCTTCGCGCGAAGTCGGCAATATTATTGACACATGTTAGAACAAACTATTAGGTCACTACACGAAAACAATCGCTTCCTCCACGCCCTTTCGGACAGATTCACATACCTTGAATCCATGTTAGCTCAATACAAAGAACACAAAAGATATCTAGAATTAATAGAAATAATTAACCTACAAGTAACCCTAATCGATAAATATTTACAGCAAATAATTACGATGCATTCCAAGGTTTTGCGAGCAACCCAGCTAGCCCATAGAAAAATCACTCTTTCTACACTAATACCATGGGATACACTTCAGTCCTTGATTCACACCGCCCAGACACAATTAAATATATCACCCATATTCCCACTCAACTATACTAATTACCCCTAATTTCTAGAATACACCTGGACTGTACATGGACCACGCCCCTACACGTACTTCATAATTGTACCATTTTTCGATGTACTCACTTATGATGTATATAAATTTCACCCTTTCCCAACACCCTACCAAAACAATTCTAATGTCTATCGATTGTATCTACCCACAGTACCACCTTATCTTTTCCTCACGAAATACCTGTCAACATATTCTATGATTTCAGATAGCGACGTCCTGCATTGCCGATTCCCGCAACCAAATAAACAACTCGTTTGCCCTCCACTCAAACCAGTCATTCTTCCAACTACTAGGTCTTGCTTTATCGACTTAATTTGTGACCGTCATGCCCCGGTATGTTCGTTTACAAAATTCTATTCCTCTAAAACCGTCCAACTTCGAATTGGATCAGACATCTGGGTTTCTTTTGCGAAAAGGACTACCGCTACCTTCGAGTGCCCGTCGAATTATTCCCTCATCACAATACCTATGGTTATTCAGCTACCAATTGGCTGTTCCTTGCGTTCGAAAACCTCCCAAATATACAACCCTTACAAGGTTACCATTAATGACTCGTACCCCTTCCCGTCGCAAAATAAATTTAAACCCGTTGTAGAAATCTTAAATTTCTCCATGAAACCTGTAACCATCCTACCCGAACTACATGCCCCTAAATGGAATGATCAATTGAGTCGTTTTAAAATTTCAGATATACAGTGCCCGCGAAAAGTATCCGATCACTCAAGAAAATACAATATTTTCCCTTGATATTCAGAGACACGTAATTCACTTTCTATTTGTTCTAGCGACATCTGGTAACTTTGAGGTTGCTCGCTGATATGAGAGCTATCCAACGCATTCTCAAATTAGTGTTCTGGTAGCCTTCATTGCGGGTGGCTGTGTCTCAAATTTGTCAGATTTCACTGTTTGTGTAAATTTCTTGATTTTTTTTTTTTTTACAGAAAGTGGTGTAAATAAAATTTATATATAATGTGTGCTAAAAACAACTTAAGAGTGATTGTCGAGGTGCTATTGTTGCTTTGCATGCATGTGGGAAATCACAGAGACAGATAGCTAAGGAATTAAACATATCCCAAAGTACCGTTAATTTATGGGTTTCACGGGCTAAGAACAATGGTGGCCTAACCACGCCAGTCCCTAAAAAACGATCTGGCAGACCGAGAAAAACAAATTCGCGAACAGACAAACTTATGAAACGTTTAGTATTGAAAAACCCAACAATAACTGCGAAAGAAATAAAATTTAATATGAATAATTTGTTATCTGGTGTTTCTGAACGAACTATCCAGGAGCGGCTCCAAAAAGAACTCGGATTACCATCTCGCCATGCTGCTAAGAAACCGTTCATTAATGAAAAAATGCGTAAAAAACGTGTCGCATTTTGTAAAAAATACATTCATTGGACTGTTGATGACTGGAAGAAGGTTTTATTTAGCGATGAGTCGACATTTTTGACATTCAGAAGTTGTCCAAAAAAGGTTCGCCGGCCTATTGGCTCAAATAGGATGGACCCTAAATACACCCTAAAGACAATGAAACACCCTCCAAGTGTGATGGTTTGGGGTTGTTTCGGTTACTATGGGCGTGGAAACTTATATTTTCTTCCGAAGAACACAACTATGAATGGTGCACGGTATTTAGCAATGCTACAGGATAAACTTCCAATGGCAATGGCAATCCAAAGGACAAAAACATACATGCATGATGGTGCACCATGTCACAGGGCCAAAATAGTGACAAAATGGATTACTAACAATAAATTTGATATTTTGGATTGGCCTGGTAATAGTCCAGATCTCAATCCGATAGAAAATCTGTGGCTAATAATAAAAAATAAGGTTGAATGCCACGACACTGGCTCAGTCGAAAAATTACAAGAGGCCATCAAAAAGGTATGGTGCAAGAAAATATCAGTGGAAGTTTGTCAAAACTTGATTAAATCCATGCCAAAACGTCTAGAACAAGTCATCCAAACCAAAGGACAGATGACAAAATACTAATATAAGGTTAGTATACATTTAAACATTGTTTTTTATGTAAAAAATACAAATTTCAAGGGTGATCGGATACTTTTCGCCGGCACTGTAATCAGAATAACCTCTTACAAATACTACAACCAGTAACAATTTTTTCAACATCTGCCGTTAGTATCATTATTGTATGTGCTATTATCCTCGTTATATCTGTGGTGAAAAGACCGTTCTGGAAACAAAGGAAAACAAGAGACACCGAACAACGCGAAACTATTTATGAACGACCAAGAGTGCGTACCCAGACCACGTGAACTAGACTTAACCACCCGACTTATGTTTTGAATATAAATCTGTATTATAAAACCCATAGTTATCATCTAGTTAGCATTAGTTAGGATGTTATATTATTGTATTAATATCATTCTAGAGGGAAGAGCCCTGTAAAAATGAACCATGAATAATTCCCATATTCCTATACTCTCTTATTCTTTCGTGTAATTCTTATATTCATTTATATAGTTCTTGTATCCATTTTTAAAATTCATGTGTTTATATGGTTCATGTATTTATATAATCCTATATATTCGTGTGTATTTAACTTTAGATAATACCTGTATTCATATGTATGTACGTGTATGTATTCATTTTTACATAAGGACCAAAATCGCCTAACGCGAGTTTGGACAAAATTTTTGATTTGCTTTCTACTCTGTCAAATAATTGGTGACTTGTTCTTTTTAAAATCTCTTAATTTTACTGTAAAGATGCATAGTTTAATTTCCACTTTTAGTTAACTTGGCAGATCATGATAACATCAGATCTGAAAAGACGCGGTTTAAGATAAAAATATGGCTTCATCTTCAAATATCTTGTTTATTCGTTTAAACCTTACCACAGCTAAAAGATTTACTTTATTTTCAAATATTGTGCGAAAATATTGCAGCCTCTTCAACATTTAATAATGATGATGTTAGTAGAATCGGGGTATATAAACCCCAATAATTTCTTCCATGTTCATTGAGACGTAGATTCAAAGGCTGAGCACTGCCTGTACATTTTAGCAATAAAATACAGTAAGAAATAGTCTTTATCTTCTCTTTCGAGCCTTGCTCTCTTCAGAGAACTTAGTCATTAAAATTTCCCGGTACGTTACAAGAAGAATCCGAGAATCTTCAGAGAATTTAGTAAGCCTCCCAGAATCCTCCGAGCCACTATAGAAGAACTCGGAGAATAATATAGAAGAAACTACTGCAAGTAACACATCCGTTGCTGCCACCTAACTAGAACCCCCGTCGACTTCGAACCAACCCAGGCCATAGACGGAGGGTTAACATATATATATATATATATATATATATATATATATATAAATAATACACTTTGAATAATAAAACAACTACGTCATTCGGCTTATTTAGTCGAGTTATTTACCACGGATTCATTTATTTACCATGCGCTTATTCGAATTATATAGGAGACAAATATACAATCAGAAATCTATATATAGTGATCCTGGGTTCGATTCCCGGGCGGTCACCTCATTTTTCATTTGTTCGTTATTTCTCTTCCTCGTGTGCAGAACACTCCTCTATACTTACGTCGTTTCTATACATTAATATACTGCGTGGTCATTGCAGTTAAATGTGTATATATATATATATATATATATATATATATATATATATATATACACACACACATATATATATATATATATATATATATATATATATATACACGCTAGGCTGCTGGTGGGGCGTGGTTCGGATTCCACGTTTAACTGTACGTCTAAGGTAGGATGAAACGCTTGACCTTCGTCAGAATGAACAATTCGGGCGGAAGCTAACCAAAGGTTATATATATATAATTTCGGGTGATGCACAAATCATGACCATCGTGGATGTTTAGGGATACCCCCTCATTTGTTCCAATTTGTCACAAAAACACCCTGTGAGAAATCCCAGGTCAAACAAATAACATCCAGAGGTCGCGCCCGCCAATTGAAAATTTGAAAATTACAAAAAATTAGAGTAAAATCAAATTTTTTGAATTTGTTCTTATTTTTGTTGCAGGTTTGTTGCAGGTTGCAGGTTTTGTGCAGGTTTGCTGCAGGCAGAGTGGTAGGTGATGCGTATATGAGCAAACAGCAAACAGCAAACAGCGTTCAAGGAAATCGGTATCGCAGTGTGCTTGTGGCAGTGTCCGGGAGAGGTGCTATATCAGTGAGTCTCTCCGCCTCAATTTCTCTTCTATTTCCTGTATCTTAATTGTGACGAAAATGAGATCAAGAAGCTCAACAGATATCTGGCTGATCGGTCAACAAATAGATAAATTGAATCAAAGTAAGCTTCCATCAAAGAAAGAAGTAATTTCCTTATTCATGAATTATAAACATGTCAAGAATGAAACCGTCAGAGAAGCATTAACTTCAACCGTTAATGATGTATTGGAAGTGTGGCAGAGAGCAGGAATACCAACAACCCAAAAATGTAATGTTGTGAAGAAATTAAATAAACTGTATGATGAGTGGCAAGGGCTGAAGAAGAGCAAAGGAAAAAATCGAAGTTTTCAATAGAGAAAGAGAATACATGGAAAGAAAAATTGGATGGACTCTTTGATATTGCGCATGCAAATGCTAACGAGTTAATAACTATCGAAGAAGATAGAGAGTTTCTACGGCTACAAAGGGAAGGTCGAAAGGGTAAAATGATGGCAGTTGATAAGGATGAAGAAAAACGTCGAAAGGAAGCTGCGAAGAGACATGAAAAAATGGATAAGAAAAGGTTACGTGAATCAAGTGCATTTAATGAAACAGTTGTTCTTGCAAGCAGCAGCAGTTCCTGCAGTGATTCACCTGCATATACGGAAGAAGAAGTACATGTGGAACAGCACTCAACATCCAAAAGAGGCATTCCAAGAAAAAAATTCAAGATTATGAATGAAAATCTGCTTTCCTCATTGGATGTTGCTAAGATCAGCGACCGATCAGCCTCTTTAATAATTATTCCAACGATCGCAAATGTTGGAA
>JAJOZX010010315.1:15000-97500 GCA_023014485.1 Bathynomus jamesi | reverse complement strand
GATACCATGAGTCAGTAGTTGGTTGGAGCGCTTAAAGGGAGAGTACGTTTTTGCAGTACGTCTAAATCTCGGGAATGGAGCACGCGCGTGCATTAAATTTTGTGCCAAACTTGGAAAATCTGCATCGGAGACGAACGAATTATTAAAACAGCTTTTGGAAATGAAGCTCTTAGTGTAGCTAACGTTTACAAATGGCACAAAAAGTTTAAAAATGGAGAAACATTGCTTGAAGACAAGGAACGCAGTGGCCGCCCTTCCACTTTTCGTACGGATGAAAATGTCCAACAGATTCGATTTCTGGTACGAGCAAATGTTTCTCCATTTTTAAACCTCTTCTTCTTCCCACCGCCACGCATTTTTCTCTTTGCATCTTTGATGATTTCGTCCGGTGTACGCTTTAAGTGCTTTTTTAGAGCTTCTTTAGGCTTAGTCCCCGCCATTATGTCTCTTACTATGTTAAGACATGATTGTAACGCTTTTCTCCCGAGATATCTGGCACCACTCTTCAGCAAGGGGACAGCCGTATGCAGTATGGTTGAAAAAATGGATCCAATACCACTCTCGCGCTGGTATCTCACCCCTCGATAGACTGTGAAATGCCTACGGGTCATTATATCACAGTGCGACGAAAGTGAAGCTTCACTGTTAAGCTCCCGTCACCGAATGGAAAACTTTTCCCCTCAATCGTCCTTATATATATTGAAATATTGGTTAGTAGATTAGTTGCGACATTGACATAATGAGGCTTGTCATATGTAATGCTTAAGCTCCTCCCTCTATGATTGGGAATGTGAGCGATACGCAGCAGGTACCCTTGGGTATCCCCAACAAATTGATGTTCCACTATATTGCTGTAAATATAGCACATGTCTAGGAGAGTGTAGCCATCGTTCAATTTCTCCAATTTCAGCTGATACATTAAGCTGCACAAGTCATGTTGTGTTTCGTGAAAGATATCTCTTTAGAGGGCTGCTCCATATCGGCCCTAGATTATAATTTTGAACAGACCTTTGTCTTTAATATTTCTGTTAACCTCTGATTTTAGAGTCAGAATATGTGCCAGGGTACTTTGTTTACGATTTCGTATACTAAATCATCCGTAAGATTTGATCTTTTCAAACTACCATTTAAATCTCTCACAACATCCTCGGCTGCACCATAATGATCCTGGCCTAGTGTTACTACTGTAGTGTAGTACTGTGCCTCCCAATTCTGGGCAGCACGCCTTTTCACACTGATCACGGTTTCTAAGAACCGTAAAATAGGATTCATTATTATCAGTACTTAAAAACTTGGTAGACAATTGAATTTTGTATATTCCTACCGCATATGATTCACGACCCAATTCGATGGGCCCATGGAGTTCTGCTACAAAGTTGGCCAGGGTGTTTCCAGGATGTACAGAGAGAGAAGAGGAAGGGAGTGTGACGTAGAAGTGGTTAGGCGCCATGTTATCTACTATTTAAGTTGTCTACTGTTGAAGCTTTCTGGGTACCCTAGCCATTTCACCAGGTACATTTTTCTCTTTCGTGAACCTTTGCTACCTCAAATTTTTTCAACTTTAAACACGTTTTTTTCCTAAATTAAATGTCATTTTCTGCACTTCCTCCCCGTTAAAGCCTCCTACAATTTCTTCCCCATTCAAATTTTCAACGTAATACAGCATTATCTCGTCTTTAGGTCAAATAGCCTTAACTTTAAAAATCTCACGTGTCCAACCTTGCCCAAATCCCTTCGCGCGACAGCCTTACATGATCATTGATTTTGAAACGCGCATGTGTGGTAGCACTCTACGAGTGTCTTTTCTCACCTCACGCACTGTGTGCGTACCTTTTTCTAAAACTTCGTTAGGTGTTGTACCAATCGCACGGTGGTGTGAACGGTTGTAGGATGAGGCCAGCGAATCCAGAATGTCTATGTATCTGTATGTGTTTTTATGTGTGAAATAGCGATGTAAGCGTTCCTTTATGGTACGTTGAACTTTCAGCTAAAGATGCCTTATATATAGAATTGGTACTGTAGTAACTGATATTAAATTCTGTCAGCATGCTCTGAAAAGCTCGGCCTATAAATTCTTTCCCCATGTCCGTACAAAAGTAGCCAGAAATCCTGTTTTCTTTCAACATCAGCGTTTTGGTGGCTTTAGCATCTGTTTCAGGCGATTTATTTTTCAGGGGAATTAACCACAAATATCTAGAGAATACATCTATTATGAATAGGATGTCGCGGTAGCTACCATTATACACTGAATATTTCTGCATGTCTGTTAAATCCACCTGCCAAATAGACTCAATCGAGGCTACTGTTGTCTTGGCTGTTTCAAACCCTCTTTTCACCGGCTTATGAAGTGTATAAGCATCCTGCTCCCGGAAAAACCTCTCAACATCTTTTTCCCCTACTCACTCATTATAAACGCCTTTATACAGTCTATTAACGCCGCCGTAGGAGGTTGGGGTAGAAATGTCATAATAACGTTTTCTTTATATGTTAGCCATTTGCGTATTTTAGAGGCACGCGGGGAGGGTTGACCGTTGTTGTTTGGTCTCTTCTTTCGCCTCTTCAGAGATGTTACCGCTGGGGGTGAAGGCGTGCTCAGTTGTGGCTCATGCGAGGCTTGTTCCAAGTCTTTTAACCTGTTCAGATTTCCTATCAATGTTTTGGGGACATTTATTTGCTGTAGTCTTGCTTTAATATGCTTCCATCCTGTTGGTGAGGGCCTATCCCTCTTTCTCACCAGGTCATGGACGATGTCGACGATATTCGAGCCCTGTACCTTTATTCTTTCAATAATGACCTCACCTGTATCGGTCCACTTTATAACGGGATCCTCATTCAATAGATTATAAAGACTTAAGTTTTTATTACTCAATGTATGTGGCAGACTAATTTTGAATACATGCTCGATATGTTGTGGGGTCGCTCCGTTATTCTTTGACTGGTCATCTCTAGCCTGAACCCCAGGTCCTATGTCTCCATGCTCAGTGTCGTCTGCGCTATGCCTAATAACTACGAGACCTCTATCGGGTTCTTATAAATTTCGTACTCATGAAGAAATTTCTGCAGAGCTTCGTTGTATAAGATTCTTTTCTCGTCAGGTGATTTTTCACTGTTTAATAGGGCTAACAATTCGCCTTCCATTCTTTTAAGCTTGCTTTTACGGGGTTCTAGAACCGTATCTGGACTCTTTGAGCTTTGTAGTGAAGCATACACTTCGTGTAGAATCACGACTACTTTCTTCATTATATTGAACTAGTCAGTAAAGAACCCAAAACTGAAAATAAGATAGGGAAGAATGAACCCTCTCTTTGTACAATAATTCGTTTTTTCTTACCCACAGTTTGACTTTTACGAGCTAGTGTGCGTATTGTGTTCTTGTAACGGCCTATGCGAGCCTTCTGAGGGGGTTTCATTGGTACATTACATTTTATAACGTTAAGACAGATTTCACAGATGCATTTTAAAAAGTCGGAGTCAATATTTTTAAGAAACAGCTGCTGCAGTGCCCGGGGCAGTCGATGATAGATTTTTATGAATTCATGGTATTTCTTTAGCCCAGAGCTTTCCAAACTTTTCACGTTGGCGACAAACTATTTAAGCATAAAAATTTTCACGACACATTAATTAATTTTTGTTATCAAATATCAAATATCAGATAATTTTTCAGTAGGTGGTTTATCTTGTAGCCGATTTTGTTGATAGAAAAATCAAAATTTTCAAAATACAAAAAACACTTTAGCCTCTTTGTCATTCTGGAATATACACAGTTTCAGGCTCGTGGATGAAGGTTACAAAGCAAATATCTGTAACGTTGACTTGTAGCTTCTTTATAAACTTCCAAAAACTTCTTACGCTGATTCGGGAACATTTGATTGGCTAATATCCCAATTTCTCACACATCCCTACGTTGTGCGAATAAGACTAGATATTTTGTATTTAGCGACACATCGCGCAACTATCTATTTTTGAAAAATAGATTCTGATTGATGAAGAATACGCTTATGTTTAGATGATAGGAGAACATAGTAAATGTCTCGGCAAACGTTTTATCCATTTCTAACATGAGATCGTCAATTACAATGACCGTGTGCTCATTTCCCTTTATCGAATTGACGTCATATACATCTTGGTGGAACAAAATATCATCTTGGTACTCGTTGAATACTGATTGGTATGTTGAATAGCACCGTATGACTTTATTCACAAATTTTCAGAACATGTTCCCCTTATCTTTAATGATTTTAAGCATAAACACAGTTTTACCACATCCTGTAGGGCCAGATATAATACATGTGAAGGGGCTCGTGAACCTAACTGTTTCTACAGAATCCATCTCTAACACGTCACACTCCTAAGTGGAGCATTTATAAAATATACAGGGTGTCCATAAATTATTCACCCCATTATAAGCCTTAATAAATTCGTTATTATAGGAGCTATCTTAAAACGGTTTGCGGCAATTAATAACACAACTCAAGAAATTTTTGTTTTAATTCAGTAAACCTCCACGTGAGCCCCATTGATAGCACGCAGAACATCAAGGCGATAGATGATTTCGTTCCAAACATTAAGAAGCATGTCTTGCGTGATGGAAGCTAATGTCTCTTCAATCCGGTGTCTTAATTCTGTGATGTTATTAACCTTCTTTGCATACACTCTGTCCTTTGTGTAGCCCCATAAAAAGAAATCCAGAGGCGTGATATCTGGGGAACGAGGAGGCCATGGAATAGGGCCATCTCGCCCGATCCAACGAGAAGGGAACTTTTCATTGAGGAACCTCCGCACTTCTAATCCCCAGTGTGGCAGTGCCCCATCTTGCTGAAAGAACACACGGGGCTGCATATCCTCAAGCTGAGGTGCAGCATACCATTCAAGCATATCTAGGTAATTTGTAGCCTTCACAGTGTTCTCATGGAAGAAAAATGGTCCAATCACACGGTTATGGGAGATAGCAGACCAAACGTTTATCTTGGGACTGTTGCGTTCGTGTTCAATAAATTCATGCGGATTTTCTGATCCCCATATACGGCAATTGTGTCTGTTGACTTTACCAGAGAGATGAAATGTTGCTTCATCACTGAAAACGACATTGTTCAAAAAATGCTCATCTTCATTAATACGGTCAAGAATGTCAACAGCAAACTGTATCCGTTTGGGTTTGTCATTTGGTAGAAGTTTCTGCAAGGTTTGCAATTTGCAGGCATAAAGTTTCAACCACTTGTGAACCACTTTATGCACTGTTGAACGCGGTATTTGCAGTTCTCGGCTTGCTCGGCGGATGGATTTTGTAGGACTTCGGATAAACGCCTCCTGAATTCCTGCTATCTTATCTTCAGACACACTAGGCCTTCCAGCTCCTTTCTGATGTAGCACACTGCCAGTTTCTTGAAATTGTTTCAGCCATCGCTTGAGTGATTGCTTTGTTGGTGGAGTTTTCTGATATTCCTCCCGAAAACGTCTCTGTACAGTAATTGGAGAGTTGGTTTCCCACATCCACAGCACACACTGCTTTCTCCTTCACTGCCGCCATTGTTCCCCTAGTGGATGTTCTGCGAAATAAAGAAAAAAAATTCTTGAGTTGTGTTATTAATTGCCCCAAACCGTTTTAAGATAGCTCCTATAATAACGAATTTATTAAGGCTTATAATGGGGTGAATAATTTATGGACACCCTGTATAATAAAATTTTAAGTAATGCTCCTTACTGTATATTAGGGCGGAGCGATTTTACACTTTTTTCGATTTTCGTTTTGTAATAGCGCGGAAAAGTGGCTCTTCCACGTCAAAAGTGAGTGCCTCTATTCCTACTGTTTCTCATAACCGTGTCGTTCAAATGATTAAAAATTACCATGAAAAATGTCAAAACCTTCTAAATTCAATAAAAAGGAAACAAGATAGTGACTCATTCAAAATTAAATTACAAACATTTCAAAATGAGGCAGAAAACAAATTATTTGACATCAGTGCTTGCAAATGTGAAAGTTTTGATAAATGTTCATGTGAAAACCATCTCAAGGTTCCAGCAATTGAACAAGACTTCCTTAAAGATCAGAGAACAACAAGAAAATTGGCAATAGGCTCTCTTGATGTTTCACAAACTCGTAAAGATCTAGCAACTATTGCTAGAAGACAAGAGAGAATGAAACAGTATGAACCAAAACCATCTACCAGTAAAGGACAAGCAACTGAAACACTGTCATCAACATCAAGTGAAACAGAAGAAGCGGATTCTGATTATGAACCGACACAGAGAATCAAATCGATGGAACAATCTCATCATGGAACAATCTCATCATTGGCTATAGCTTGTGACAGAACTGGTGTGTCAGACCGGTCTGCTGCTATAACTGCTTCGGCTGTTCTTGAAGACGTGGGAATTATAAACGAAAAAGATTTAAGTTCAGTAATAGAGAGATGCAAAGTAAGGAGAGCTAGAAAAAGAGTGAGATCTATCATTCAAATGAGAGATTACGAAGAAGAAACTATGGAGAGTATCTATTTCGATGGAAGAAAGGACAGAACTGCAGTGCAAGAAAAAGTTGGCAGTAAAGGTTATCCAAAAAATATAACAGAAGAACATGTCACTTTGCTTCAAGAACCAAACTCGCATTATATTGGGCATGTAACTCCCGCTTCTGGCTCAGCACAGAGTATATCTTCTGCAATTTTGGATTTATTTCGCTCAAATAAGATTGATACTTCAGAAGTTAAAGCCATTGGATGTGACGGGATAGCAGTTAATACAGGACCAAAAGGAGGAGTGATAAGAAGTATTGAAGAGCACTTTCAGAGAGCACTCCAGTGGCTGATTTGCTTGCTTCACACTAATGAACTTCCTTGCGGCACATAGTGACTGACATTGATGGTAAAACAACAGGTCCTCATAGTTTTACGGGGCCTATAGGAAAAGAGTTAATTGATTGTGAAAAGAAACCTGTTGTTGAGTTTGAAGCAGTTGAAGCGGAAGAAATTGTAGTTGACAGAGATGATCTGAGCACAGATCAGAAATGTTTGGCAGAAATCTATGATGCTGTGTCAAAAGGTGAATGTACTCCTCTCTCTAGCTCAAAGGAAACCAGGCAAAATGGCACACTCCAGATGGGTGACAAGTTGACAACTGCTAACCGCATACTTCGTCTCTACGTTCCAACTGAAGAACCTTCAGACAACCTTAAGTGTATCGTGGATTATATTATGAAAGTTTATATTCCAATGTGGTTTCAAATCAAGAGAAATTCTTCAGCAACACAGGGAGCCAAACATCTTTATCAAATGATACAACGCTCGAGGTCGTTGAGTGCCCGCTGTATAGAAAGAGTTGATCGTGTTATTCAGAGAAATTCCTATTTTTCTCATCCTGAGAATGTTCTCCTTAGTATGATTCACGATGAAGCAAAACATATCAGCGAATTAGGATGGAGGAGAATTTAAAGCAAGAGATTCTGAGTCAGCCGCAGTGAGAGTGTTTAAATTGCCCACGTTGAACTTTCAGTGCAGTGAGTACTACAACATGATTAACTGGCAAACTTGTGAGGTGTCAGAGCCTCCTCTGACAAAAGTTCTATCACGCTCCGACATCCTGAACTATATCTCATCAGGAGATGTACCTGATTTCATCCCACGCTTTCCTTGCCACACCCAAGCGGTTGAACGGCATATAAAGCTGGTAATAGAGGCTTCAGCTGCAGTATGCAGTTCAGAGGCAAGGGATGGATTTATCAGAGCAAGATTAGAATCCAGAAAGAAAATGCCAAGAGTGGAAACAAAAAGTGACAACAGTGTGTAACTAGCTTAAGTCCGATAATGGTAGGGTGGTTGGGTCGGGCAGGGAGGAACTCGAAATGCAGCCACCTCCACGTGGTGAGTTCTGGGTTATTTTGTCAATACTGTATAGTACATTCAATATTGACGAAATAAGCGAGGAGCTGCATGCATATTACATAATAAGTCGTCAAAAATAAACCAAGCATATGCAAAGTAAACTGCATTGGTGGACCTAAATTATTTAATTGCTCAAATATATAAACTTCTTAAATTACTAAAATATGATATAATGAATTGTTAATTGCATTACTTAATACATAATTAACGAATAAACTGTGGTGTTGGGCCGAAGTTGACCATAATAACGTCATTATAAAATACGCTATTTATGTAAATTTTCCCGTATTTTGGAACGTTTGTGGAGGCAGAAGAAATTATCGCGGGACAAAAATATTTAAAACTAGTCTAAAATAAACCTTTAGGATGCTTTTCCTCGCTATTACAAGAAGGTAGGATGAAAATTAAAACTATAAGAAAATATTGAAAAAATGCGTATTTTAGCGCATTTTTTGGATTTTCAACGCGCGTGCGGAGGCAGAAGATATTATTGCAGATCTCTGAGATTTTACACACTCACTTTGGACGTGGAAGAGCCACTTTTCCGCGCTATTACAAAACGAAAATCGAAAAAAGTGTAAAAACGCTCCGCCCTACTGTATATTCTACAGTCTTGTTTTTCCTCTGCTTCCTCAGAACCGTGAATGACGATGAGGATGAGGTACTGCGCCAGCAACATGTCCCCATCATCGATATTACAGATGATGCCGATGACAGTGCCGTTGTAGCTACAGGCTCCACCCTCGCTAGCGAACACCCACCAGCGACACCTGTAGCACCCCTGCGCTACAATTCGAGGAGAAAGCGGGGGCATGATGAAGTTGATGATGATTCGCCTTCCACTTCAGGTATAAAGCGTGCCAGGCGTGCAGCGGTTGTTAGATCCACAGTTATAGAGCCCCCAACCCTCTACGTCTTACGACACAGCCCCCACATTAGTTTCATGTACAAATAAAACTGTGCCCCCTTATTCCTGTTCAATTCCGGTCGTACCCTCCACAGCAGCACCATCTCGTTCTGTGGAGAATAGCATAACATTCGAGCTGATGCGCAACGCCCCCCTCACCCCAGCCCTGACTAGAAATCGGTACGTCGTCAGGGTCGACCCCTGGAGCCTTGTATAGCAATGGTGTTGAACACGGACTGCGACGCGTAGTTGAACGTATTGTGGAGTTTGCCCTTCAGAACAGCGACGTACGTGAAGTTCGGGTCAGATGATGGGGATGTATATGATTTTTGAGTTGTAATAACAAACAGGCGCTTGGCCGCTGTAGATATAGGATATATTATGGGGTGTATAATGCAGGCCTCTCAAAGTAGCAGCGCCTTCAACATGGACAACTTCACGATAGATATTGACGGTTATTCCGTGTTGCAGGACATACGGCCACACCTTATACTCTTAACTTCAATTCTCAGGCTATATACAGACGGCATATAAACTCGGAGCGTGGCTGCGGCTTTATAGCAATAGTCTTGGCCCATATGTTTACTGTGCTAAATACAATCGCATACAATATCTGGTTGCCTACGGAGGTGCAGCGTGCTCGTAAACTGGCTTCAGATTGCGAGCTTGAGTTTGATTGTAATATGGGCCCTGAAGAGCTGAGAAGGGTAGAGCAGGAAATGAATGTTCGTATAGTTGTATTTGTAATGGATGATCGTCGTAGGACTGTGTATGTTTTTAAAAGTAGTGTGAGAGATCGTACAAGACCCCGACTTATTTTAGGGCTGTCAGGGACAACGTATCTCCCCATCCGTAATATGAGGGCTCTTTATGCGAACTATGATAAAAGTCGAAACTATGGTAGGCATCATGATTTGTATAAGGGATGTCTCGAGTTTGCAGATGATATAGTGAAACATTGTAAGTATTGCTACATGGTATGTGAGCAATGTAAAAGCTCCAAATGTGAAAGTCGTGTAGTTGAAGCTGAGAAGAGGGACTAATGTCTGGTGGCGCACATTTTCCAATAATAAATGCTTTGAGCTCCATAAATCAATTGGCACTTGGAGGAAAATGAGAATCTATGAATGTGGTATGTTTCATATGATGAATAATTGGGGGAAATTCACTGTTCTACATGCCATGAGAAATATAAGGAAGATGGTATAAAGCATGTATGTTATATGAAAGATACTAAGCCTAAAAACAAACCTTGTATAACTGTACTACGATATAGAAACATATACGGATGCTGAACCCAAAGAGGTTATCCCACATCTACTTGTAAGCCAGGCTATCTGCGATGAGTACATGGAAGTCGAGTGTGAAGAGTGTCACAAATGTGGCAAACGAACAAACGTTTTTAAAACGATCGCTCACGACAACCCCGTGAAACTCTTTGTGTCCTATATTGTCAAGTTAGTGGACAAATTAAAAAAAAATGAGTGTATATTCTTGCCCATAACGGCGCAAAATTTCACACACAATTCCTTTATAAGGAACTGCTTGAGCACGAGTCATCAGAGATATTTACAGGCGATCACTTGGAAAGAGGAAACAAACTTATACAGATGCAAATAAGAGGCAGTGTTCAGTTTAAAGACACTTTATTATTCAGACATTGTAAATTAGCTAAGCTACCCAAGGTGATGGGCGTAGCCGCCGAAGTTTCAAAAGGGTATTTCCCTTACAGTTTCCTCACTAGCGACACTTTAAATTACGTAGGCCTACCTCCCCCAAACATCACTTTAACTATGCTAACATCAGTGATAGAGAGCGTGAAGATTTTGACCACTACTACAACAGTTTTAATGAAGAAATTCCTTACAGTATAGCGGATGAATGTGAGTGTTATTGCCTGAATGATGTGCGTGTGCTTAGAGTATGTTTCCAGGCCTTTAGAAGGATTTATATAGACCGGTTCAACTACGATCCGCTACAAGTCGCAACCACGATCGCCTCATTGTGCTTTACTGTGTTCAAGAATAATTTCATACCTAAAGACACACTAGCCGTCATTCACAGAAACAACCCACGGAGTTATGGGCATAAGGCTATTTGCTGGCTCATACACTAACAGCAACAGACTGGTGTATACATAAAACATGCCCACAACACGGTGGAAGTACCCATTAAGGTAAATGGTCGTGTTTTTTGGGCGGATAGTCTTAGCGAAGACCGTGCTACTGGTGAGAAGACTGCTTATTTCTTCAACGGTTGCTGTTGGCATGGATGCCCACGTCCTGAGTGTGGAATCGTAGGAGATATCCATGGTAGATCTCCTGCCGACAGTTTGCATGGACTCGCACCCGCGATCAGCTTATACGGTCTCAGTTCACTCACAAGGTCTTGTGGGAGCACGAATATGAAGCACGGATGGAAACAGATGGGCAGTATCGCGAAGAAATAAACACCATCAAGCGTTCAATGGTGTTGGATCCTCTAAAATGAGGCAATAGCTTGTTCAGTGGGTGTACAAACCCCTTGAAACTATATTTTCCACTTGCGGAGGGCATGAAACTCCACTCTACGACTTCTGTTCTTTATACCCCTATGTGATGAAGAGCAATCCGTACCCCGTAGGAGGATCTGAGAAACAGGTGGGGCCCGCCCAGCCCACAATCGAAGAGTTCTCATCTAGTTTGAACAAGAACTATTTCGGTCTTTCCTTAGTAGATGTGCTTCCCCCTCACGACTTATGGATGCCTATCTTACCCGTCGTTATAGACCACAAACTCATGTTTCCCTTATGCGTGAAGTGCGCAGAGGAGAACAATGTGGCATGTAATCACACAACCAACCAGCGGAAGATCAGAGGCGTATATCCAAACCTTGAGCTGGGCCTAGCCGTTCGTCACGGTTACAGAATATTGAAGGGGGACGAAAGTGTGTCGTAACAAAATATAGGAAACGCTACCAGGTGCCTGGCACCTACGATATCGTACCCTTTGGGTACCATGGCCTGGAATTTTTGTTATATATATATGTACACACTCGCGTATATATATATATACACTGTATAATATATATATATACACATGTGTTTAATTACTTGTTGACGATATGTTTATTTACTTATTACGTGTACTTGAATATATGCCGTGAATTAAATACTAATTACTTGTTGACGATGTGTTTATTTATTTAAAATAAATTATGTTTCAATTAGCGTTTCATTTTCGCATTTGTGAGTGTGTGTGTGTGTGTGTGTGTGTGTGTGCGCGCGCGTGTGTGTGCGTGCGTGTGTGTGTGTGTGTGTGTGTGTGTGTGTATGTGTGCAGTAAAAAACTAAACACCGCCCACTTTATGCCCAATCAAAGGGGTCATTTGACTCCTGCCACTATTTCGTCATATCTTTGCTCTGCGTCCTCAGTTGACCTCAACAAGCCATGGAGCTCAGACGTGTATTTTGATGAATTTTTACGTCGACAAAAAATAGCTATGACTACCTTTGATATTGCGTGCTCAACATTCATGAAGTGGTATTTGATAAATCTACAGATGTGGTGAACACTCAAAGAATCCATAGTCCTCCTTCCTCTGAGGCTTTTAAAGCCATATTGAACCGAGCGAAGCGTGAGGAGAAGGAGATCCAAATACCCTACGGATATTCTGGCGAGAGCATTGCCGCCTTTCGTGGCTCAAACGATGTAATGGACTACGTCATAGGACTAAACTGCGTAAAGGCGTACATACACCGCGAAGTGAAAGAAGCATCACGTGTAAAAGAGAAGCAACGGGTATGGGTATTAAGCCTTGTTGACGAATGGTGTGACAAGCGGTATTATGTCGTGTTACATCACACCGAGTACGCATAGCCTGCGTCTAAGAATATAAATCTTGTTATCTTCGTCAGCCAGACTCTGTACTGAACTGACGCATTTCCTGAGCTCTCTGATATTGCATCTACTTTTGCATATTGCTGAGAATTTTACTTTTGGACAGTTTTGAATTTTATATACTTGCGTTTATATGCACGTTGTTATAGTTAAGTAATTGAATATTAGTGGTTTTTAGCGATTTACAAGTTTTCATAGCGTGCCGGCTTAATGTAACTTACACTTGTGACGGTTTAAATTAATTTTTAACTGCGCGATGCCGTCGCAGAAAGCGTCGTGTGTTAGGTGTAGGGTAAACCGGTGGTATTCGGAATTTAAGGATTATAACGGCGGTCCTATGGCGATTACCGAGAGATCAGTTTGTTTCTTTTACGAGTTAATGGAGGAATTAGTTGACATAAAACTCAGTGTACCGTTACCGAAAGACTTGCAACGCTTGATGAGGGCAGGGGTAGGGCTACGGTTGACGGAAGCCGAACCAACACTAACGTTGAAGACGTTAGTAATTTGAAGGGTGAGGTGCGTAACATAGTTTCTAGTTTAGGTAGCTTGTCGGGAAGGTTGGATAGAGTTGAGGAAGAGGTTAAGGTTAGTCCGAGAGTAGTAGATGGGGAGGGATTTAGGGAAGTTAAGGGTGGAGCTAGGCCGCGTACGTTAGGTGATAGGAATCCCCCCCCCCCCTATCGAGGTTTCGAACACTTTCGCCCATTTGGAAAGGGACGTGAATGAGGGGGAAACTATTTTAATTGGGGACTCTTTAGTGCGCCACAGGGACAAAGAGTTCGTTGAACGGCATCCAACCAAGAGGAGGAGGGTCTGTCTCCCAGGGGCCAGGGTTGACAGAGTTAGAGACGAAGTGGATAGGATTGACGTTGCCTCCCGTCACTCGATGTTGGTGACGATGGTAGGAGGCAACGACTCGTATAGGCCCGATACGAGAGTGCCTGACCTTTTGGAGAGATATAGGGGGTTAATTAGGTCCCTGAAGGCGAGGTCAGATAGGTCTTTAGTTCTAGGTATTACCCCTAGGCACGGGTTGAGTCTTAGGATTAAGTCAAAAATAATATTTTTGAATAATAAATTAGAAGAGATTTGTGCTGAGGAAAATGTACCCTTCGTAAAGCTGTGGTCCGAATTCAGTGATCCTAGCCTTTTTATAAAAGATGGGGGTGCATTTTAATGAAATAGGTAATGCTAGGCCAGGTAGGTTAATAGACGAAAACGTGCGAAAGCTGTATAGGTCGAAGCCTTCTTTAAACGTTGTGGGTCCGGGAAACGCGGGCCCGTGGTAAAAAATAACTTAAACGTCTTTTATTGTAACGCGCGTAGTATTAGAAATAAATTAAATGAATTCAAGGCGATAATTTATTCCGGCAACTACGATATAGTTGCTATCACTGAAACTTGGTTAAATACCGTGACTCGGGACTTGTTGGGGGAACTTGATATACCGGGTTTTAAACTCTTTACTAATGATAGGTTACATAGGTTTGGTGGCGGCGTTTTGCTGTACATTCGTAATTCCCTTAGGGCTATCGAGGTTAAATTAGATTTTCCGGCAGCAATTAATGCGATATATGTTACTCACTTCATGGTAACTTTATTGACAATCGGAATAGTATAATTGTCGGAGACTTTAACTGCCCTAATGTTAATTATGAGACTTTTACTGGTAATGATGAGGGTTTGAGATTGATTGAGTTTATGGAAGATAACTTTTTACGACAGATGGTTACCGAACCAACGCGCGGTGATAATATTTTAGATTTGGTGATGACGAACGGCGAGAATGTAGTCGAAGGTTTAGAAGTAGGCGAGAGTTTAGGATTAGTGATCATCAAATTCTTAGGTTTAAGTTATTGATAGAAAACACTAAGGATAGTAACGTAAAAGAAGTCCCTGATTTTCGTACGGCTAATTTTGATAGTTTTGCGGATAGGATGAGAGTAGTGGACTGGGATAACTTATTTATGGGTGATGACACAAATTTGCATTGGGTGGCGTTTAAAGAAAGTTTTAGGAATATTGAAAGGGAGTTTATTCCTCGTAGGCCCAAGCGCGCTAGAAATCATGGTAGGCCCAAGTGGTGGACTAAGGAAATAGACGAGTTCATAAACGAGCGTAATAGAGCGTATAGACTTAATAAGCGCAATGGCACGGCAACTAACTTTAATAGATATATCGAGCTTAGACGTCAGGTTAAAAGATCAGTTAGGAATGCCAAGCGTAATTTAGAGATACTTATAGCTGCGGATAGTAAACATAATCCAAAAAAGTTTTTTGAATACGTCAATAACACTGCCCAACACCAATTTTGCTGATTTAATTCTAACACCTGTTTTTAGGTAACTTTGGTGTGCTGATTTAAAAAATCACCTTAGTTTTTGCCTATCACGTCAGGTTTTCGAGCAATCAAATACGGATATTTTGGAGATATCGCATTTTGGCAGGGTTATGCCCAATTTTTTTTCTTTTCAAAAAGTAAGTTTTTACATACTCAGAATCAGCATGGAAAAGTAAACAATTGTGCAGGGAGTGAACTTTAATATACAATGGTAATATTGACACGAAGTGATTAAAAGTGTTTAAATAAGCAAAAAATGAATCCATATTAAAGCAAGCACGGGACCAGTTTTCTTAACATTGTCTTTTTCTTGTTTTCTTACTTTCAGTACTGATAAATTTTCTCTTATAGGACTTCCTAGAATGAGAGATGTGAAGACAATCTCTTTGCAGGCTCCAGCAGTAGTCAGCCATCATATGGGTATCCCATCTTCCTTGGTATCGTTCTTCCATCACTTTGATATCTTGGTGGAACCTTTCACCTTGCTCTTCACTAACATCACCAAGATTTTCTGGAAATTTATCCAGATGACTGTTGAGTTAGTGAACTTTAATGCTCATGTTGCAACCCAACTGCTGAAAGTTTACAAGTATCGTCACTAGCGGAACCGGCTGCTCTCACTCCGCCAATGGGAAATCTCTCTCAGATCATGACGTCACGCTCACACCTGGGGAAATCACAGATACCCAAGATTTTAATATGTTGTACATGACCTTTACATTTATTGCACAGATTTGCGTATTCCACTGATAAAATTTTAACAGCAAAACAGCTGTTAACAGGTCTCAAAAATCATTAATTTTGATAAGCGCCCTTCATGGATCAGCCAAAATAAGCATATTGCATTGCACGAAAACCTGATGTGATGGAGAAAATCTAAGGTGATTTTTGAAATCAGCACATCAATATTATCCAGAAACAGGTCTTAGAATTAAATCAGCAGCAAAAAATGTCTTTTGTTGGGCAGTGTAATCGTAAGCCGATAAAAGATAACATAGGCCCTCTAGTGGATGTTAATGGCGCTTTGGCTTCTGACGCTCAGGCGATGGCGGGTATTTTCAATAACATTTTTGCGACAGTTTTTACCGTAGAAGACGTAAATAATGTCCCCGACGTGGACGATATCGTTCCATTTAGTAGCGAGACTATTTTGGATGAAATAACTGTTTACGAGGCTGAGATTGCGCATTATATCGATAGGCTAAAAGTTAGCAAGGCTCCAGGCCCTGACGCTTTTTATCCCAGACATTTGAAAGATTTGAAAGACGTTATCGTAGGCCCCTTAACAAAGATTTTTAATCAGTCACTCGAAACGGGGATTATTCCTGAAGACTTCAAATTAGCTAATGTCACGCCTATTTTTAAAAAAGGCGACCGCGCAGTAGCAAGCAATTATAGGCCCATTAGCTTAACGTCAATAGTCGGTAAACTTTTGGAATCCGTACTTAGGGATCGTATCATCGATCACTTAGAAAGTAGAGATTTGATTAATAGTAGTCAGCATGGGTTTCGACGCCATAGATCTTGTTTAACTAATTTGTTAGAATTTTATAACGAAATAGTGCGCGAATACAATAGGCATAGAGCGGCTGACGTTATTTATTTAGATTTTAAAAAGGCGTTCGCAAAGCGCACGGTGTACGCGGTCAGGTAGCTAATTGGTTAGAAGAATTGCTCCGTGCTAGGAGACAGAGGGTCGTAGTTAATGGTAGTGAATCGGGGTGGTTAGATGTAGGTAGCGGTGTCCCAGAGGGTTCAGTGTTAGGCCCATTGCTATTCGTAATTTACATTAACGACATAGATGTAGGATTGACTAGTAACGTGTCAAAATTCGCGGACGATACTAAAATAGGCGGTAAGGTTGTTAACGAGGACGATAGAAATAGGCTCCAAGACAATGTAAATAGGATTATGGAGTGGACGGATAAGTGGCAGATGCAATTTAACGTAGACGAATGTAAAGTTTTGCATATAGGTTCTCGCAACAATAATTACACGTACACAATGGATGATAGGGAGTTGGCGAGCGTTAAAGAGGAAGTAGATTTAGGCGTACGCGTATCTAAGGATTTAAAGGTTAGGAACCAGTGCCTGGAGTCTTGCGCAAAAGCTAATAGGATGTTAGGCTTCATAGCGCGTAATTTCGAATTTAAATCGAAGGATATTATATTGCTCCTTTACAAGTCCCTAGTCAGGCCTCATTTAGAATATGCCGTTCAGTTTTGGTGGTCGTACTTGCGTGAGGATATTGATAGGTTAGAAAGGGTTCAGCGTCGTGCCACGAAACTAATTCCGTCATTGCGGAATAAGCCTTATGAAGATAGGTTTAAAGAGTTAGACCTGTATTCACTCGAAACTAGGAGATTAAGGGGGGAGCTTACTGAAGTTTTCAAAATCGTTAATAACATCGATAACGTAAATTTTGACAAACTGTTCACTTTCGATAATAGCAATACTCGTAATAACGGATTTAAGTTGCGTGGCAGACGTTTCATTACTAATATCGCTAAAAACTTCTTTACGTTTAAAGTAATTGATAAATGGAATAATTTTCCCCCGCCCGTCATGAACTTTACCAGCGTTAATGTGTTTAAGAACCGTCTTGACAGACATTTTAAAAATATTAACGTTGTAAAAAAAAAAAAAATAGCAACAGGAGCTCTGGGGGTGGTGGTCGAGGATGAGTCTGTTGACGATTAATGCCAGCTTGTGAAATGCCAGCGTGTGATGCCAGCAATAAAATTATTAAATAAAAAAAAAAAATTAGACTAACACGAACGTAGATGTAGCTCGTAGCGTAAACTAACCAACTTTTTGTTTAACTTTACCTACTTTTTTTTCTTATCCTCTCGTTACTTTGCATGTCTTTAACTCTCTTTTCTTGCATATTTGTAGTTTGCATGGTATGACAGTGAGTTAAGACTGTGTTTGCATGGTTTGTAAGCGTTCTTATTTTACTTCTTTTCATCTTTCACCCCTCTCCTATTCCCTCCGACTATTTTTCTGACTTGTCGGCAGTGGCCGGCGGATGATGATGGTGAGTCTTTTTTCTCTTTTTCTGAATGAATGTTAACCCACGTGTGATAGGTGTTGCTACTTACTTAACCCCTCATTTTCTTCTCTTAACCCCCTACTCCTTCTTTTCTCTCGGGCTAACCTTAGAGTGGATCTTAGGGTCTTTGTTAGCCTTAGCTTCTGTAGATCTGTAGATCTTGGGCAGTCTAAAATATTTTTATCATTACGTTCATATATATCATGATGAGGTTCACAGTGAGATTTTGGCTAAAGGCTTGTGCTAGTTTTTAATAGAGTTTAAGGATGAGTATCTCTTGCTAAGCAAAAAGGACAGATACGGGGACATGTTTCTCTCAAATAGAGCGCCTGAGTGTTAATGTGAGGAGAAAATGAACGAAGATGTATGGTTTCGATAAAACACTAAAATTCTGAATGTCCGTTATAATGGGATACAAATATTTATATGATTCTTTCATGTTGGAACAACCCCGTGCACGAATCACTAACGCTTGGTATGACGCGCCCGTGTGACTCATCCCTCCACACCTCCCACCGAGACAAACCGCGCACCGGTTGCTCATAGTCACCTCAGAGCTTGACCCGACTGGACGTACACTCCTCACAATAGAAAACGGTGGAGCTTCCGTTGAGCAGTATCCTCAATGTCGTATATGAGGTGTCTGTGACGAAGTCAGTGCGCTTGTTCAAGCGTAAAACCGGCGCTGTTAAGTATGTACTTGAAACGAATTGTAGACAAACAAACTCTGGTAAACGGAGTGTTATTTATTTATTTGTTGAGGAGATGAATAGAATCTTCGTGATAGTTGAGAAGTGGGGCGAGGATCGTTATAAAACACCTGCAGGTGTAGACACAAGAAGAGAGCAGATTAGTGATGCACCCTCATATGCCATTATTTGTACGTTGTGTATAAATCGCGACCAGCCATGCATTGATATACGGTTGATGTGGAAGAATGCGTTTGATAATAACGTCCTTGTCCACACGCGAAACCGCTTCATCCTTAACGTGTTGCCGATATGCTTTATTTCAACACGGTTCTTGAAAACGCATACACCGCTCTGCTCGACGGGTTTACCGAGTGTCGGACTGAACAAGGCGAGAATGGCTTGGAACTGGAGGCATATTTAAACGGTATAGAGTCTATACCGTTAGAGGTCTTAATCAGTCTGTTGGCGTAATATGGCTTAGAAGGCGTAATTGGTTTAGAAGGCTTAATCTCGCTTAAAACGCGTAACCAGCCATTTGGCGTAGTGTATATATATATTATATATATATATATATATATATATATATCGAAGCACACATGCATCGTTTATATATTCCCATCATTCCAGTTATTTCTATCGTTTAATATCATTTATATTTATATATATATATATATATATTTATATATATATATATATATATATATATATAATCATGCGGGTTGCTTCTACAGAGCTTCAATTTAATATTTAGGAGAAATCCAATGACAAGGAGAAATGTAAATGCCATGAAAAGTCTTCTTTAATGCGCAACGTTTCGAGCAATACGCTCATCTTCAGGCTGTTTAATAACAATGTGAAATTAAAATCAATATTGAATGAAAAACAACAGAAAATTTCTATAACCTATTCGTAAAGACAAATTTTAAAAGACTGAGAAAAGAGGGTTAAATTCTAAGTTATACAGATTTACATATAAAAATTAAGAAGCTATTTTTAAATACATATAGTAAATGTGAAATTAATACACTGGAAAAATTAACAATAGTACACTGGAATAATGGAACTAGCTACCTTACACTGCAGTTTCCGAGGCTGACTAATTTGAGCAGAGACAAGAACGGGAAACACAAGAGATGGCGAGGGCGATTGGGGAAGGAGGGATTATAAGGAATTGGGGAAGGAGGAGGGATCATAGCAAATTGAGGGGGACGGCAGATGAGTCAACATTCAGACTAGGGGACAATGCTTTAATGAAAAGCGATTCTAAAATTCTTAGTGAGTTGGGACAAGTATTACAACCAAGAATTTTAAAATTGTCTAAAGTGACATCAATTTTACATTTAATGCTGTGTTCGCGAATACTCGAGGCTTCTTTAGTTTTTAAAATTTTACCTGTTCGGCCACTTATTCCCATATGCGAATAAAATCTAGCCCTGAGAGAGCGAACAGTGCTGCCAATGTAATTCCCAAGGAGACACCTAGGGCAGGTAAATAAATATACAACACCGCTATGCAACGAGTCAGGGGTTCGATCCTTCGCTGAGAAAAAGCTACCTAAAGACGTTTTATTAATAAATATGATGCGGAAATCAGTATGATAAAAAAATTTCCTTAACAATTTTGTAAATTTAAGCTTAAATTCCTTATTCAAAGGACCCATTTCAGGTACCAAGAAATATTTTATATCCTTCGGCACTGTAATACATGGAAGTTGAGGGCTATAAACATTATTTAAGAAGGATCTAATTAGTTTGTCTCTGCTCAAATTAGTCAGCCTCGGAAACTGCAGTGTAAGGTAGCTAGTTCCATTATTCCAGTGTACTATTGTTAATTTTTCCAGTGTATTAATTTCACATTTACTATATGTATTTAAAAATAGCTTCTTAATTTTTATATGTAAATCTGTATAACTTAGAATTTAACCCTCTTTTCTCAGTCTTTTAAAATTTGTCTTTACGAATAGGTTATAGAAATTTTCTGTTTTGTTTTTCATTCAATATTGATTTTAATTTCACATTGTTATTAAACAGCCTGAAGATGAGCGTATTGCTCGAAACGTTGCGCATTAAAGAATACTTTTCATGGCATTTACATTTCTCCTTGTCATTGGATTTCTCCTAAATATTAAATTGAAGCTCTGTAGAAGCAACCCGCATGATTATATATATTCAAGGTATGGACAAGATGGCCTCAGGGCTTATCGCCATGTTTGGAAGACTTCACGAAAGTTTCTCAAGTCAAAACTGGACTGTTATTTTCTTGAAATGTGTCGGACCTGCAGGATTTTCCCGAAATTTGTTTACTTCAAACTCTACCGTGATAATCTATATGACTCTGAATTTTATCAATCGTCCCTGGAATATTTATTAAATAATGAAATTAATTATAAAATCAAAATATCAGATTCGCATAACAAGTCTCTTGGGCATTATATAACTACTCTTAAAAATACCTTGTCGTTGTTGGACTATTTATTAATAATTTCTCTTGTACAACGTGAACTAGAAAAATTTCACTCTACCATCTTGGAAACACATGAACGTAAGTTAAAGGCTTTGGGAATGAATTCACCAAATTTTTTCAATTCAGAGAAGGTAATTTCGAATCTTTCTAGTTACACACTCTCCCCTCGGGAAAAGTTTTTATTGTCACTTGGTTTGCAATTTAAGCTTCCGTTGTTTCAAATATATAAGCCTTCGTTTTTTCTTTACTTTGAAAATTTTTTCAATGGCTTGAAAAATGTTCCCCATGTGGGGGATTTCAATAATTTCAAATGTCAGTTCTCAAATTTAACTGAAGAATTTTTTCTTAAACTTAGAAATCTTAAATTTCAATCTTTCATATTTAGGAGGAGTGATTTGCAGTGTATTAAGAATTTGGCAAAGAACCAGGAGATTGTTGTGACTAGACCAGACAAGGGTAACGGATTGGTTATTTTGAATAAATCGGACTACATAAACAAAACTAATGAAATCCTAAGTGATCTTACTAAATTCAAACAAATTCTAGAACCTGTAAATAAAGTCATTGTAAGGTTAGAAGACCAGGTTAATAGATTTCTGTCACGACTAAAGTCCTTAAAGATAATAAAAAATGATACTTACTCTCAGTTGTTCGCATCTGGTGCTAATCTTGCTCAATTATACTGTCTGCCTAAAATCCATAAAGCTGGAACACCTCTCCGTCCTATTTTAGCTTCGTATAACTTACCCACCTTTCAATTGGCAAAATTTGTTGTTCGTCTCCTGTCCCCCTTTGCGAAAAATGCTTACACTATAAATAACTCGTTTGAATTCCAAAAACACCTCCTTGGTAAAAACTTCGATTCAAAAAAGTTTTTTGTCAGTTTTGATGTAAAGTCACTTTTCACAAATGTACCTGTATCTGAAACTATTGCCATTATTTTAGATAGGGTTTTTAGCTCAGTTGATAATTTTCATGGTTTTTCATTGTCTCATTTTAAGGAACTTTTAGAATTGGTCTTCAAACAATGCTATTTCACTTTCAACAATAAGGTTTACCAACAAATTGATGGGGTAGGGATGGGATCACCAGTCGGACCGTTAGCAGCTGACTTTTTTATGACTCATTTAGAAAGTGTAATTTTTAGACAATCTCCCACTCATCTCAAGCCAATTTTCTATCGACGCTTCGTTGATGATTCGATAGCAGTCTTTGATAATGCGGTACAAGCGCAACAATTCTTTAACTTCCTAAATTCTTTGCACCCCAATATAACGTATACAATGGAAACAGAGCAAAATGGCTCCCTCCCCTTCTTAGATCTTTTAATTTCGAAAAACGGTGATTCTATTACTACATCAGTTTACAGGAAACCCACTTTCACTGGTTTGGGCATGAATTTTTTTAGTTTTACTGATTTCAACTATAAGATGTCTTGTATTAAAACTCTCCTGTTCAGAGGATATAATTTGACCTCTAATTTTACCTTACTTAATGATGAATTTAATAATCTAAGATCATACTTTACTAATAATAGTTTTCCTGTTCAATATGTAGACAAACTAATTAGATCCTTCTTAAATAATGTTTATAGCCCTCAACTTCCATGTATTACAGTGCCGAAGGATATAAAATATTCTTGGTACCTGAAATGGGTCCTTTGAATAAGGAATTTAAGCTTAAATTTACAAAATTGTTAAGGAAATTTTTTTATCATACTGATTTCCGCATCATATTTATTAATAAAACGTCTTTAGGTAGCTTTTTCTCAGCGAAGGATCGAACCCCTGACTCGTTGCGTAGCGGTGTTGTATATTTATTTACCTGCCCTAGGTGTCTCCTTGGGAATTACATTGGCAGCACTGTTCGCTCTCTCAGGGCTAGATTTTATTCGCATATGGGAATAAGTGGCCGAACAGGTAAAATTTTAAAAACTAAAGAAGCCTCGAGTATTCGCGAACACAGCATTAAATGTAAAATTGATGTCACTTTAGACAATTTTAAAATTCTTGGTTGTAATACTTGTCCCAACTCACTAAGAATTAGAATCGCTTTTCATTAAAGCATTGTCCCCTAGTCTGAATGTTGACTCATCTGCCGTCCCCCTCAATTTGCTATGATCCCTCCTCCTTCCCCAATTCCTTATAATCCCTCCTTCCCCAATCGCCCTCGCCATCTCTTGTGTTTCCCGTTCTTGTCTCTGCTCAAATTAGTCAGCCTCGGAAACTGCAGTGTAAGGTAGCTAGTTCCATTATTCCAGTGTACTATTGTTAATTTTTCCAGTGTATTAATTTCACATTTACTATATGTATTTAAAAATAGCTTCTTAATTTTTATATGTAAATCTGTATAACTTAGAATTTAACCTCTTTTCTCAGTCTTTTAAAATTTGTCTTTACGAATAGGTTATAGAAATTTTCTGTTTTGTTTTTCATTCAATATTGATTTTAATTTCACATTGTTATTAAACAGCCTGAAGATGAGCGTATTGCTCGAAACGTTGCGCATTAAAGAAGACTTTTCATGGCATTTACATTTCTCCTTGTCATTGGATTTCTCCTAAATATTATATATATATATATATATATATATATATATATATATATATATGAAAATTATTTCACGAAAGTAACACGTGAAAAATATTTATGATGAATAAAACCACGAAGGAAAAGAAACACAAAAAGGTGCTCAAGCGCTTTCGTCTAATGACATCCTCAGGAACACTGAAGTACATAAAAGGTTACGGCCTATATATAGGTTACAGAAAGAAAAAAAATAAATAAATAACATACATACACACAAACATATATATATATATATATATATAGGGTGAACCAAATGTAGGTGGACAGTAAATGATAACGTTTATTTTGAGAATACATATTTAATTTTTTTGTATACTATAATACAAAATAAAATTTAAATAAATTTAGTTATAATATTTAATATAATAAAACACAAACACCATAGTTATAATGAACACCATAGTTATAATATAATATAACACAAACCGTATTCAACCTACTGTCCACCTACTTTTGGTTCACCGTGTATATATATATATATATATATATATACATACATATCTACACACATACATATGTTAATCCTCTAATTTTTAATTTTAATTTTTATTTTTATTCTCCGTTTATGGCATATATATATATATATATATATATATATATATATATATATGTATGTGTGTAGATATGTATGTATATATATATATATATATATATATGTTTGTGTGTATGTATGTTATTTATTTATTTTTTCTTTCTGTAACCTATATATAGGCCGTAACCTTTTATGTACTTCAGTGTTCCTGAGGATGTCATTAGACGAAAGCGCTTGAGCACCTTTTTGTGTTTCCTTTCCTTCGTGGTTTTATTCATCATATATATATATATATATATATATATATACACGAGAAAAGCACTTGTTTCAATTAATATCGTTTAGTGAATAATAAATCACAACTATATCACTCTGTTTATTTTGTCGAATTATTTAATTCTGATTCACAACGCATATCGGCAATTGAAATAATCATGTTGATAGACGACGGGGACAGGAGTGTTAGTACCGTCGTCTATCAACATGATGGTGCTCCTTGTCACTATGCCAAAATTGTTCATGATTATCTAAATGGACGTTTTCCAAATCGCTGGATCGGACGCGGAAGCAACAGACCTTGGCCAGCGAGATCACCAGATTTAACCCTTTTAGATTTCTTTGCATGGGGCTTTATCAAATCGCACGTCTATCAGACGAAGATTACGAGTCTTGAAAACTTACGTACACGTATACGAACTGCTGCAGATAACATAACCCCGCAAATGCTCCAGAATGTGTTTAGAAATGCTGCGGAACGATTTGAGCTGTGCAGGGATACTGATGGGCGTCACGTCGAATCCTACTCTTAATTATTTAATAAATGTTACCACTTTATCATTTTATGATTGAATTCCATATAATTTCCAAGTGCTTCACAAAAATAGATCCTGACTTTATGTACACCCTGTATATTAAACGTGTATACAGATTTCCCCTGCACCATTATTATTATTTTTTATGCTTATATACAAGTGTGTAGATTCGCGTACATATATTAAACGTGTATATAGATTTCCACTGTACTATTGTTATTTATGATTGTGTATATACTATATATATAAGTGTCAGAGCTGGGAAATAAATACACTGAATGTATTTAAATACTAAATACTAAATACATGGGAGAAATGTATTTAAATACTAAATACTAAATACATCAATTGTATTTAAATACATTTGTAAATACATTTTAAATACATACAAATTTTAACATATGCATTCACTAATTCATGAGTAACAACAATATAAAATGCTTGATAAAGGATAAAGAAATAGTACAATCTCATTTCCGAGTATATATTTCCCTTTTTAGAACAAAACAAAAACAAAAGAACTTAGAACTTACGATGTTCAACCAGTGACATATTATACTCATTATATCATTGCAAAATGAGTAACAATTAATGAGTAGATGAGACATAAACGTAAACATAAACATAAGGCACCTTACGAATTCTCTTTTATTTCACGGTTGCTGCGGATCAAAACCAATCTTTCAAAAGTTTTGTCTGAAAGAGAGTTTCTTTTCGACTAAGAGTGGCACACAACTGATTGAACTGACACGTTCAAACATGAACCATGCTGTACTACACTGTCGACGCGTCGTACTGTGCTAGTACAGAACGTGTATTAAACCAGTAAAAGTATTTACATTTTTATATTTTGAGTATTTAAATACATTGTATTTAAATACTCATTAAAGTATTTAAATACTATATTTAAATACATGAAAAACAATGTATTTATAAATACAGTTCTAAATACACAAATGTATTTAAATACGTATTTAAATACAAATGTATTTAAATACTGCCCAGCTCTGATAAGTGTGTATTTTTGGTTGTATATAATTCTTCTACTATTATTATTTTTGATTGTATATTTTCATCCTATATATTTCGAATAAATGTATGTTAAATTAGTCCGATGTTAAATAATTCGACAAAATAAACAGAATGATATAGTTGTGATTTATTATTCACTAAACGATATTAATTGAAACAAGTACTTTTCTCGTGTGTATATATATATATATATAAATGATATTAAACGATAGAAATAACTGGAATGGTGGGAATATATAAACGATGCATGTGTGCTTCGATATATATATATATATATATATATATATATATATATATATATATATATATATATATACACACACACACACTACGCCAAATGGCTGGTTACGCGTTTTAAGCGAGATTAAGCCTTCTAAGCCAATTACGCCTTCTAAGCCAGATTACGCCAACAGACTGATTAAGACTTCTAAGGCAACTGCTGAGGTTGAGAGAGCCAGTATGCGACGAGATATGCCTGCAAGAACATCATTTCTCCTCCTCTCCTCTTTCTTAGGTTACCTTGCTAGGTTAGGGAACCCGTTTTCGGGGGAGGTCATTCTCCCGGGCCAACCCCCTCTCCCCCACTCATGCAACTTGGGGGATACACACTCCCCCTTGTTTGCATACCCCTCCCCCCATGGGTGCCAACCTATCTCCCCCCTTGGTGCCAACACCGGGTGCCACCTTTGCAACAATTGATCAACATTGCATTGCAATTGCACTCTAACATTTTGTGGTCATATTACTGGGTTGCAAGAAGGATGCACGATAGAATGTTTGTTCCGACACTGTTGTATGCAGCTGAAACGCTTCTATGGAATGCAAATGAGTCGAGAGTTAGGGCTGTTGAGTTGAGGATGTGTGGCGTCATTGAAGATATATGAATACTATACAAAGAAATCAATACAGTATTAGACAACAGATGAACAAGTACATGTAATGTACATTTAATCCTACATTTTTATTAGTATTCCATTACTAATTGAAATTTCAATTTGTTTTTAAACAAGTTGACATTCACATTACTTTTTATATCAGCTTATGTAAATCATTTCAGTTTCAGTCCAATGAAAATTGGTAATTTTTAAAATGAAAACAATCTAAATTGAGGAATAACATGTTTTAATCTATTTCTAGTCTGATCTGAGTGGATTTTTTGATGAGTCACAAAATATTTATTTACCTATTGTCAGTTAATGATTTTGTTCTTACACTTGTAGCTAAATAAGAATAAAATATGTCGGTTTGATTACATCTTTGAGCTTTAGTAGTTTTGGCTCTTCAAATAATGCACTAGAATGATCATGGAAATTGATTCAACACCCATGTAGGAAAATATTAGAAGAGGTTAAAATATAAATATCTAAGTGAATGATAAGAAAGAAAAGAAAAGAATATATATATATATAAAACCTCGTTTTAAGTTTTAGATTTAAAATAAATTAACAAACCTTGTTAAGAGAATATACGAGAGTGAGTACGAGGGCAATCGTGGCAGAGGTAGATCGAGAAGGTGGAGTGATTTTCTGAAGGAATGTTTGCGGACTCGTGGTCTAGATATGAACGTGGCAAAGGATCTAGCAGTGGATACAGTAATGTATGGAAGAGGGTCGTAAAAGGCGAGTATCTAGGTCCTAACCCGACAAAGTATTGAAACTTACGCCGACTAGCTCACGAAGCGGTCTCGAGGGGTGTTGTGGACTTAATGCTGGCCAGCTGTGGCCTCCTGTACCATTAGGGTGTGTCGAATTTTTCAACTTCCAAATTCCAAATATGAGGGGTGCTAAAAAGTTGCAGCATGACTTAGGAATTCTAAAGATATTTTTGTTAATTTAATATAATTTAGTTTTGCTTGGTAAGAAGCTACATAAAAATAGTGACTTTTTTTACTTTTTTGTGGAATTATATAATAATTATTATATTAATAATTATATATGCTGTATATATAATGCACTGCTGTTTTTGCTTATTTCACAGGTTGAAACATATTCATCAGTGTGCTGAAGATTACTTGTCCGTCAGTGCTACCATCCTAACCAGTGGGAATTGACCTACAATGGCTTCTAAAAGGAGGACAAAACTGGGGACATTCACACATATGAGCAACCTAATTGGAACTGGTAGAGAGTTGTTGCCCTCCCAACTCTGCGAGACGTTCTGAAATATGGGCTACTGCTAAGAGAACAAAGTGGTGAGGATGTGAGAAACTACCCAGCAGCCAGTCTTGCAAAGAACATTTACCCTAAAGTGCTTGAAAAGTGGGAACGAGCAAACAGTTCTTTTGTAACCCCCGTTGTAAATTCACGAGTTACAATCTTAAACAAGATCCAAGAGAGCTGGGAGCAGGCCAAAAACATATCTCTTGGGAGAGGAAAGCCACATGTCAAAGAGGCTTTCATTGCAAAACTTGACAAGCTTTTTGACATCCTCAGTTGCAAGTGTAAAATTGTTCTCTGCTCTGAATTTCGCTGCCTTGCAGATGCTGGTTGCAAAAACGAAACTCACATTAACTGTACATGCCCTAGGGAGATGAAGATCCCTGTGAAGGAACTTGCTTTCATTAAAGGTCAGAGAGACAAGTCTGATTCTATTGGACCACATCAGATTGGCTTGCCAGATCAACCTGAGCACAACAGACAAGTCAAAAAGCAGAAGCGGCAAGAAGACGAAAGAAGAAGGCTTGCTGAATATAAGCAGACAAGTAAGCAGGATGTTTCAATGCCATCAAATGAAATAATTTTCTCTGATGATGAAAATGAAGAACAAATAGCTGATGCTCAAGATGGAAAGGATGGAAGTTATGAAGTGACATTAGAAATACCAAGCACGTCTTCAACTTCCAATAAAAAGCAAGAGTACAACACATTAGAAATACCTAATGTTGCTATGCATAGCATCAGATATGGTGTTGGCCTGCGTGCCACAGCTGCCATCACCACTGCTGCCTTTATGGATGCTGGCTTGATCACTGAAGAAGACAAGAGACTTGTAGTTGATCACAATAAAGTCAAGAGGGCCCAAGAAAAAGTTATGAGATCCCTGGATCAGGAATTTGATGATCTTTGTAAGAAGGGTGAAATTGGCTGCATCTTCTTTGACGGCCGTCAAGATACAACTAAAGTTATGCTGAAAGCAGACAATTCAGATCGCCAGTTCTCCAGCATCATCAAAGAAGAGCATTATTCTGTGTGCAGTGAGCCAGGTGGAAGATATCTCTACCACTTCACTCCTGAGAAAGGCTCAACGAGAAAAAAACCTGCTGAAGTTATTGCTGATAATCTTGTAGATTTCATGAAGAAGAAGGGCATTGATAAAAGCCTGCAGGCCATTGGAGGTGATTCTACAAATGTTAACACTGGCTGGGAGGGTGGTTCCATGCATTGGGTAGAGGTCAAGCTTTGCCGTAAGCTGATCTGGTTGGTTTGTGCCCTCCACACTAACGAGTTACCCCTGCGACACTTGATCACAGCACTGGATGGGAAGACCTTGTCTAACAACAAGTGGACAGGTAACACTGGCAAGATGCTAGACACTGCAACCGAACTTGAAATTGATCCTTCATTCACCAAACTCTCAATTGGAGAGCCTCTTACTTCACTGAGTGACAATGTCGTAAAGGATCTCTCAACTGATCAAGCGTACGGGTATAGGATCACACAGGCCATAAGGACAGGAGAACTTCCCACAGATCTGGCCCTTCTTGAAATTGGTCCAGTGAGCCATTCAAGGTGGTTGACAACAGCAAACAGGCTTTGTCGCATATGGGTTTCAAAACATGGCCTTAAAGGCAAAACCCTCAACAACTTAAGACTGATAGTGGAATACATTGTTGGTGTGTACTACCCCTGTTGGTTCAACATCAAAGTAAAACACTCTTGGGTGGAAGGCCCACGCCACATCTTGTTTCAGCTGCTGCTAGTTAGGCTGCAAAAGAAGGCTGTAGTGGATGCTGTTTTGCCAACCATCAAGCGCTCAGCAAGGTATGCATTCAGCGAAATGATAATCCAGACACTCTTGTGCTCAGATGACAGTGAGGAGAGGAGAGCTGGTGTCCAAAAGATTGTTGACATGAGGGGTGGAGATGATGACACACTTGGAGATCTTTCTGTACGTCCCAGGAAGACACCTTCCATCAACCCCAGTGCTTCTTCCGTGTTGGAGCTGACAGACTGGTCTGACGGGGTATTTGAACCTCCTTTGACATGTAAACTGACTACAGCGGAAGTAAAGAAGTTCTTTGACAAGCCTATGCAAGTTCCACAGTGGCCCTGTCATGCTCAGTCAATAGAGAGGTGTGTGAAACAAGTCACAGAGGCAGCAGGCAGGGTGTATACTAAGGTGGAGTGAAAATATCATTTTTGGATTTTTAATTTACTTGAGTGTGGAAAAGTTGCCAATGGGCTTTAGAAACAAGCATGTCAAATTATAATACAATTGAAGCATTGCTTGATTGACCACCAGCGATTTTAATATATGGCATATTTCATGTTTTAACGATCGCTTTGCCCATCAGGAGTCATCCAAGATGCTGGTCTTTCATCCATGTTTATGCAAATAATTAACAGCTTAGTTTGCTGTAGACTGTGTTATTGCATACTTGAGGTTGACATTTAAGATTACAACATGTGTGGAATGTAAATTAATGGCAATTACAGAGGGTGGCCAAATTATTAGAGCTGATGTGAGTAAGTGAGATAAGAAAGAGTTTAGTTAACCATACATTGATTTAATGCTAGTTTCAGTGATGGTAGTGATTTGGTGCGATAACATATGCAGTCCGTGAGTCAGAGGGGATGGGAGATTGGGAGTGGGGGGAGAGTGAGTAATATGCAAAGCGCGGCTGCTCCGCCAAGCTCAGTGCACATGTGGCAGTGAGAATTGAAGGTTATTTGTGCTGTTATCATCATTTTTTCGTGAAACTTGATATTAAAAGTAAGTTAATTACATATTGATATCTGTTTATAGGTGTTTGACAAGTGAGTGTGACAGTATTAATTTGATATTTCTTTTTCTTGCAGAAATTCTTTAATAGTCTTACATTGCTTACAATTTATAATAATTGTTTTTTTTTTTCAGAATGGAAATTATTACGAGGGAGAAGGCGGCATGTGTGATTTTTGGCGCGCCACGCGAGATACCCACAAATGTTCTTCCCACCTACGCTGATGTTATGAAGGCTTACATCCATACAAGACAACAGCTGACAACGAAGAATAACAAATATCGACCGTTCGCCGAAGTATCAAAAAAAGTTTGCGTTGATGTTGAACTTGTTTGGGAGAAAGCGTCTCTTCCGACCGTGACGCACGGACGAGTGATTGAAACGCTCAGACCGTACAACGAGAAATACAAGAAAATCTTGAAACCATACAAGGCTCGGAAGGACAACGACAACTACAAGCAACAACTTGACAGTGTGAAAGTCGTCGGATGCGACGGAACCGCTGTCAACACTGGACATAATGGCGGAGTTATTCGGCAGCTTGAGGAATTACTACAAAAACCGCTGCAATGGCCCGTGTGCTTATTACATGCTAACGAGCTCCCCCTGCGACACCTGTTTCAGCATTTAGATGGAGCAACTACAGGACCTAAGTGCTTCTCAGGACCGATAGGGAAATCTCTCACAGCATGCACGGAACTCCATATAACATCGTATGAACCTATATCTCCATTACAGCCACTGCCGCATGTTGACGTGAAGGACCTGAGCACTGACCAGCAGTACCTGTGGCAGATGTGTCAAGCTGTCAGTGAAGGACACTGTCCCTGTGATCTAGCATTGCGAAAACCGGGACCATTGAACCACTCGCGATGGTTGACAACTGCCAACAGAATCCTCCGCCTCTATGTTGGCCTCGATGCACCATCCAACAACATCAAAACTCTTGTCACATTCATCATCCGGGTCTACGCCCCAACATGGTTCGCCATCAAGACGCAGCCATCATGCAAAGATGGAGCCAAACATCTGCACGGGATGATGGTGAGAACACGGTACCTCAGTTCCTCTCTAAAGAAAGTCGTCGACCAGGTGATTCGGCGAAACGGCTTCTGCGGACACCCCGAGAACGTGCTATTAGCCATGATCACAGATGAGCGACCACATATAAGGGAACTCGGACTCAGAAGAATCATGAAGGCAAGATCACATGTGTCTGCAAACAAAATCCGCAGGTTTCGAGTGCCACCGCTCAACCTCGACGCGACTGAATACCAGGACATGGTCGATTGGCAGACTTTGACCGTGACGGAGCCTCCTGTTACGATGGATATGACGGACAACGAATTGAACGACATGATCTCTGCTCAAATTTCACCAAGTGTCCTCTTCCCTCGCTTCCCTTGTCACACACAGGCGGTGGAAAGATGCGTGAACCTAGTTACCGAAGCTTCAGCCGCTGTGTGTGGCGAGACGTCCCGCCATGGATTTATTCGGGCTCGCGTCGCTTCTCGGCAGCTTATGCCGAAACTTGAGTCTAAACGTGACTATCAATTCTGAATTAACCATGCATGCATAACTCAGACTCTATCGTTAGCATAATAGTGTGCCAAAATAACTAAAAATATATAGTCTGATGTTTACTCGTATTTTAGGTATTTTTGTGTAAAATCGTATATTATTGTAAACTTATAACGTCTGGTGGTCGATCAAAAGATTGTCTGATTTTAATAAATGTTTTGCATATTGTTCTATTAGTCCATTGGCAACTTTTAAAACTCAAGTAAGTTAAAATTCACAAAAAAAAATTTTGGGGCCATTTTCACTCCACCCTAGTGTATACACATGAGAAACGTGAGGGCTATATCAGAGGCCAAGAAGCAAGTCGGCGGCTGATGTCCAAGAACGAATCAAAGCAAGACTTGATGAAACTTGTTGTTTAAATATTTTTTTTTACTGATGTCATTACTTTCTAATGTTGTTTTATGATTACAAGGATATGTTTTATGATTACTAGGATATGTTTTATGCAGAGAAACTAAAATTTTTATAGCATTACCTGACATTTTGAGAAGCTAAAATTAATAAATGTTGTTTTCCGAGAGCAATTTATGTGCTTTTTAATCGAACGTAGATTTACCAAGCTAAGTGTTGAGCAATCACAAAAATAATAGCAGATTTGAATTCTTCACATCCAAAAACATATTTTTAAAACCCATCAGTGAAGGAATTGGCAAAAATTAATTTTCACCTCCCAAATTGACACACCCTACAGTGTACCATGCAGCTAATGGTTGGTGAATGGTCGTGTGCTTTCACTTATCTATTTTACTTTTCTTCTATTCGTCTGCCTCACAAATCTTTCTATTATTTTCCTGAGAGACAAAACACTGTCCTGAAGCGACATGTGTGGGAAATGAAGCTAGACAATGTACTGTATAATTATATATGCAAAGAAAATATAAAAAGCTAGAAAACCACTAGCGATCAACTAGGGCCTCTAGGCCCTACATGGAAATTTTTTGAAGATTTTCTTTTTGAAATATTTTTTAGGAGTAGTTAGGTTATATCACATACGAGTATACTGCGACTAATGCCATATATCTAGTTTATCTGAATTTAGTTTCAAAATAGAACTTACCTGAAGAAGAACACAAGCTTCTTGAGCAGTTGAAAACCTTCCTTCAACACTATATACAGCACTGTGTCTTTTCCTTCTTCGTTCAGCCATCCTCGAAATGATAAATTCGTGTAAATATATTAACCTTGGTTTAACCTTGGTTTTGCTTCCTCTCGAATTGTTCATTCTGACTAAGGTCAAGCTTGTCACTCCACCTTAGACAGACGTTTAACGTGGGATCCGAACCACCATCCACCAGCAGCCCAGCGTCGTAACCACAAGGCTATCCAGGGTACCCATTTATCTACCAACCAATTTTTTTATTGTTTGTAGGGATGAACAGCTGGGTTTTGGTGCGCGCCACCTGCCGTCACCGGGTCTCGATCCCGGGGCCGATGAATTCGTAGTCAGTTACGATAACCACTACACCACCGAGGCGCATTAAATGGCTAATAAAATGCAAGTTGTTCTGAAAACAAATATACTATTATTATTATTAGTATATATATTAGGGTGTGTCAATTTTGTCAACTTTTTTCAAATCAATTTTGGTAGTGAAAATATAGTGTCTTTTCATGTCAAAACTTGAAATTAGCCAACCAAAATGAAATAAAATAACCCTTACCTACATCAATTTTACCTTAAAGTTTCAGAAATTGACTCTTTTACTAAATAATAGGACATAAACTGATTAACTATTCATCTGTAACAGAATTATCCCACTGATCGCATATGGAGTGTTTTCAAGGTCATATAGTTGTTGTACCGTGTGACCACAAAAATTGTCCCTGTTTTTAATCGCTTTTTACTCAGTCATTATTGCAGCTTCACAAATGAAATAAAAAGCATTCGAAAGAGAACGGGAAAGGAAGTTATTTATTACATTTTCCAAAACGCTGCATTAAATGGACTGTACACTCTCTACCACCGCTTGCTTTAATTCTTCGATAGAGGATGGCTCTTGCCTGAATACTTTGTCCTTGACAAATCCCCAGAGAAAAAAGTCCATAGGTGATAGATCGGGAGATCTTGGGGGCCAGGGAAACTGCGAGCAATGAGAAATGAATCTTTGTTCAAAAAATCTTGTTAAACATTCCAGTGATTGCCTAGTTGTATGGGCTGTTGCTCCGTCTTGCTGAAACCACTTGTTACTGCGGTTTTCTTGTTCAAAAACAGTGTTCAGCATTTCTACATATCTTTCTGAAGTTACTGAAAGCGGTCTCCTTGTCTCTGGGTCCTCACAAAAGTAAGGACCATAAACCTTGCTGCTACTCAAACCACACCAGACAGTAACTTTTGGTGAATGCAGAGGTTTCTCCAAGTGTATATTTGGCTTGTTTTGTGACCAACACCGGTAATTCTGTCTGTTGATGAACCCATTGAGATAGATGTGGCATTCATCACTGAATATTATGTCACTTAATCTTATCTGGTTTTGTTCAATTATTGTTTCAATGCGTTCACAAAACATCAAACGACGCTGGTAGTCTTTTCGCTAAGCTGTTGCAAACACATAATTTTGAATGACTTCATTCTCAAATCCAACGTGATTATTTTCCGAATGCTCTCCCGTTTGATTCCTGTCACAGCTGATAGTCGTCTCACAGATTTCTTGTTGTCCGTTTCAAGGTGATTTGCGACTGAATCAATGTTTTCAGCGGTTCGCACACCTTTGCTGCGCCCAGAGTTGCCTTTATGCATGTTCTTGATTGAGCCGTGATGTTTCCATTTTGCGAAAATCCTGCGAATCGTTTTACTAGGATCTATGGTCCTTTGCTGATCGTATTGTCGTCTGAAAGACCGTTGGGTGGCAACTACCAAGCCATGTTTGATCATCTCTTCTGCGATGAAAACACGTTGCATGTCCGACAAATAACCCATGATTGTGGTGGATAAAACTGTCATTTTTTTATAAGTACTGATTTCGTATCCAGGATATCGAAAAAATTAAATAAAACTTTAAAATTTTCTCTTTCGAATGCTTTTTATTTCATTTGTGAAGCTGCAATAATGACTGAGTAATAAGCGATTAAAAACATGGACAATTTTTGTGGTCACACGGTACAATGTACAAGTCACAACATGAATAGAACTGTCCCTTACTCTCAGTCCTCAGTTGCCTCTTAGATGTCATAGACGGTGGTTTGCGGTTATTGCTCTTGTACCTACTTCATAGTTATTCTACTGGACGAATACTACAGTTTAACTGTAAGTATGGATTATTGATTATTACAATTATTTATTATTATCGTATTCTTCTGTCTAATTATGTTGTAATCCCATGAAATATTTTTTTATTGAATTTTAGAACATCGAATGACTAAACTTTGAAACATCGTAATTGATATAAAATACAGGGTGTACATAAAGTCAGGATCTATTTTTGTGAAGCACTTGGAAATTATATGGAATTCAATCATAAAATGATAAAGTGGTAACATTTATTAAATAATTAAGAGTAGGATTCGACGTGACGCCCATCAGTATCCCTGCACAGCTCAAATCGTTCCGCAGCATTTCTAAACACATTCTGGAGCATTTGCGGGGTTATGTTATCTGCAGCAGTTCGTATACGTGTACGTAAGTTTTCAAGACTCGTAATCTTCGTCTGATAGACGTGCGATTTGATAAAGCCCCATGCAAAGAAATCTAAAGGGGTTAAATCTGGTGATCTCGCTGGCCAAGATTTGTTGCTTCCGCGTCCGATCCAGCGATTTGGAAAACGTCCATTTAGATAATCCTGAACAATTTTGGCATAGTGACAAGGAGCACCATCATGTTGATAGACGACGGGGATAGGATTGTTAGTACCGTCGTCTATCAACATGATGGTGCTCCTTGTCACTATGCCAAAATTGTTCAGGATTATCTAAATGGACGTTTTCCAAATCGCTGGATCGGACGCGGAAGCAACAAACCTTGGCCAGCGAGATCACCAGATCTAACCCCTTTAGATTTCTTTGCATGGGGCTTTATCAAATCGCACGTCTATCAGACGAAGATTACGAGTCTTGAAAACTTACGTACACGTATATGAACTGCTGCAGATAACGTAACCCCGCAAATGCTCCAGAATGTGTTTAGAAATGCTGCGGAACGATTTGAGCTGTGCAGGGATACTGATGGGCGTCACGTCGAATCCTACTCTTAATTATTTAATAAATGTTGCCACTTTATCATTTTATGATTGAATTCCATATAATTTCCAAGTTCTTCACAAAAATAGATCCTGACTTTATGTACACCCTGTACTTAAATGTTTTTCTTTCTTTTCAGATATTCCTAAGATGCCAAAATTGAAGACAAGAGGTCAGTCGTCATGCCACTTGAGCCTGTTAGTCGGTACAGGCAAGGAGCTTCCCGTATCAGAACTACCAACAGTGCGAGACATGCTGAGACTAGGGTTACTCCTTCGTGAACAAAATACAAAGGATAGAAGGAACTACACAGAGAAAGAGCTCATAAGGGACATGATTCTCCCTCTTCTGCATCAGTGGAAAAAAGCTAATGTGTTATTCAAACCACCTGTACTCAATCAGTATAGAACTATTGAGCTAAAATTAACAAAGCTCTGGCACAAAGCAGTTGAGACATCACTTGGTAAAGGAAAACTAGCAAAAAAAAAAAAATTTCTGCACACACTTGATACTCTTCTTGACATTTTTAACTGCCAGTGTCCCATAGAGTTGTGTTCTGAAGCCAATTGTTCTCCCTCATGCAGAAGAGAACCTCACCCTCACATTGATTGTCGCTGTCCTCGTGAGAAGAAGATCCCTGTTTTGGAGCTGGCTTTCATAAAGGCGCAGAGAACAAAGGCAGAAGGCCAAGGAAGTATGCAGATTGGTTCGGCAGATTATTCAGAAACCAAAAAACAGATTGTTATTGCTAAGAAAAAAGAGGAAATCCGAGAAAGGGAAGAAAGGAAGAAAAAGAAGAGTGAAGAAGCCACCCAAAGAGATGAAGAGCTCTATCAAGAGGTTTCTCACTTCTTTGAAAGCTCTTCAGATGAACAGAAAGAAGCAACATCAGATGATAGCTCCAAAATGCCATCTGAACCTTTGCCGAAGAGAATGAAATACAACACTAAAGACATCTCAAACATTGCCCTTGACAGTATTCGCCACCATACGGGGCTACGAGAGACTGCAGAGATTGCCACTGCCGCTTGGATAGATGCAGGCCTCATCAGCCGAGAGGATACATCCTTAGTGATAGATCATAATAAGATAAGAAGAGCACAAGAAAAAATAATGAAGGAAATATCTGATCAGCATGAAAAAGATTTGAAGGAGGAAGGTCTCTCTTGCCTTTTGTTTGATGGAAGAAGAGATGACACAAAAGTTCTCCTAGAGGTAGAGGGAATGGACAGAAAGTTTCCCGGTCTCATCAAAGAAGAACACTACTCTGTGTGTTCCGAACCTGGTGGCCGCTATTTGTTTCACTTTGTTCCTGAAGCAGAAGTAGAAGGCAAGAAACATGCAGAGGCAATTGCTGATCAAATAATATGTTGGCGTCAAGAAAGAAGACTTGACAGTTCACTGCAGGCCGTTGGTGGAGACTCAACTGCGGTGAACACTGGATGGCAGGGCGGTGTTATGACGCATTTAGAGAAAAAACTTGGAAGAAGGCTTGTTTGGATTGTATGTGATTTGCACACAGGGGAACTACCTCTTCGTCGTTTCATCCAGGAACTTGATGGTCCCACAAAGAGCAATAACAAGTGGTCAGGCCCCCTTGGCAACATGCTAGATGAAGCAACGGAATTAGAAATAAATACAAAATTTCCAAAGGTCGAAGTAGGCCCTCCCCTTCCAGTGTTGTCTGAAGAAATTATCAAAGACCTCAGCACGGATCACTCTTACGCTTATCGTATTGTTCAAGCAATCAGATCAGGAGAGTTGCCTCAAAATCTAGCTCTCTTGTAGATTGGACCCGTAAGTCACAGTCGTTGGTTAACTACAGCGATTCGTTTCTGCAGGATTTGGGTTTCCAAACATGCACTGAAGGGCAAAATGCTACAGAATTTGATGTTGATTGTTGAATTTATTATTGGGTTTTATCTTCCTCACTGGTTCAATGTAAAACTTAATCCAATGTGGATGGAGGGGCCCAACCACATCTTGTTTCAATTACAGCTACTGAGAACCCAAAGGAAAGTAGTGGTAGACATCGTGTTACCTGTGGTGAGAAGGTCCACTTGGTATGCTAGGCCAGAGGCAGTTTTGCAAGCAATACTCTGCAGCCAATGTACCAAAGAGTGAACTGAGGCTGTGGAAATCATTCTAAAGCTTAGAGGAACATCACTAGATGATGACCAGCTGAGAGACTGCTCTGTTCAGCCAAGGAAGGTACCTCCGATAAACGTCAATGCCACGAAATTGTCAGAATTAGTTAACTTGAATTCGGAAGTTTTGGAGCCACCACTGAAAACATGTATAACAAACAAAGATTTAACACAACTTAAAGAGGCCCCAATGCAAGTGCCAAAGTGGCCTTCTCACACTCAGAGTGTGGAGAGATGTGTGAAAATGGTCACAGAAGCAGCTAGTCAAATTTACAGTCACGAGAGGCGAGAAGGCTACATCAAAGCGCAAGTAGCAAGCCGAATGCTGATGTCAAGGAACCGCAGCAAAAAGGACATGACTGCATTGGTTACTTTCAAATAAAGACTGAATGATATCTTATTGCCACTTTAAATGTTGATAGGATGTTTGCGCACATTTGTTATTTTGTTACGAATTTACGGAAAAATGGAATTTTTGAATTAAAATTGATGTAGGTAGGAGTTATTTTTTATTGTTTTTGAAGCAAGGATATTATTTTGTATGCCAAATGATTACATTAAATTGCTACCAAATCACATAATTTTCAATTTATTAATTTCACCCCCAAAATTGACACCCTAATATATATACGAGTATAATAAAAACAAAACTTACTGGAAACTATGTGGACTGAGACGCCTCGATTGATGTAGGGATGCAGAAATTTTAGAGCAAGAGTAAAATGGAAAGTGTGCTTCATTGAGTTCTATTATTTTGCGAGTTATATTAGGTAAGATTGTTTGTTAGGTTAATTCCATTTTCTGGTGCCTTACAATTTCGAATATGTATTTATGTGCACTTGATAAATTTCGAGCAGTGCTTGTTTGATCAACTAGAATTTTAAGCGACACCTACTCAAACTTATTTGTTAGGTTGGGGATAAACTTATGTGAAGTAAATAAAAGAATAAGTTTGGTTAAATTAAAATAATACAAGCATTCGGAATTAATAGCTACTGTATATGCGGCGGACCAATTATTTTTTAGTATTAATTTTTTTACTTCAATATGCGTAATCTGTGGGACATTTTTTAGTTAGTACAGTGACTGTTTGACATAAGTCAGAATTACATAAAAAGGTAAGACACCATTTTCAATTGTTATAATAGAGTTAACAGTGTTACTCCAGTCAAGAGCCAAAGGCCAAATAGGACTCCTACAAGGTTTCAATTCATAACAAATGAAACAAATTTCAATGATATCCGATTTTCTAATAGCGCGGAGTGAGGACGCCACTCATACGTTCAGACCATACAAAGACTCTCAGACTCAAGGATACTCAAGAAACAATAGGATCAAATTTGAACGCAATCGAACCCGATTGAATGTAAGTACTTATGCAGGAGGCAATAAATTATTGAAAGTAATCCTCTTACTAATTCGCCTCTAGAGGAGTTCTTCCTAGAACTCTTTTCCTTAAAAATGTGTGGGTAGTAAAGAAAAATTTTGCTTGCTAATTTTCGGTACTGGAGAGTGTATTCACTGGAAAAATAAATGAACATAATGATATAAGAATAATACAAAAACCAATGGTATACGGAATAGATTTGCGGGCACAACACTATGATACTATTAACAGCAATAACCACGGACAAAAAACAAAAATGAAGTTGCTAATTATTGGTTCGAGTAGCCATTTTAAAAATGGGTACTCGAGCCACCGACAGTTAGGACGAAGGACCTTCTTTAGTTGCTTTACTGTGGTCATGACGGTCAAGTTTGTGGTTCAGCAAAAGTGAGCTCATGCAACCCTGTTGAACACAAACTAAGCTCCCTATTTATTCTCACACCAGCACTTCTGCCACTTTACACCTTTCAGCAGCCTCTACACAGTCATGCAATGTGAACTTATACATACACCCAGTGGCGTACATAAGGGGAGGCATAGAGGGTATAGCCCCCCATTGTAAAAATTATTACTACTCTCATTAAAGATATTTGAAAAAGAAATTTTCAAAAATCAATAACTTTGCAACCTTCACCACGAAAAAATCTTGATGTCTTATGGAATTTCAGTTATTTCATGGTTACCAGAACATGTTATTAACTCAAAACTCTGGCTACGTCGTAGCCAATGTCGTAACACCGATTCCCGTTGATCAGCGAAATTAAGCGACATTGGGTCTGGGTAGTAGTTGGATGGGAAACCGTCCTCCGTGTCCAGATTATGTAGCAACCCGTGGTTCAGATCCCACGTAAAGCTGTAGGTCCTCTCCATCATATGACCTTAGATGTTGCGAAGGAGGTTAAACAACCCCAATTATTATTAACTCAAAACTCAGAATCAATTTTGGCTGGCTGATGAACGTTTATATGCCTTTATACGTACGATTAATTTATGCAAATTTAATTCTTTGCCCATAAATTGGAAATAAAATACAATTGAAGCCTTCCAAGATGCAATTCATTTTGATTCCAAATCAATCATCATCAATTTTGAGCTCCCCCTTTAAGAAATGCTGTGTACGCCCCTGCATACACCGTACCTCTTTAGAAATGTACTAATTACGGAGGAAAGTATGGCGATAATTGGACGTAGTAATTTAAGAATGTGCACATACAATTGCTGGTGCTACCACACGGACATCTGTGAAGTAAATTTTGCATATGAGAAATTCGCAGTTAAGTACATTTACTTAACTGTACAATTATATAACATTATGCCGAAGCGACTATGCAGCTCCTTCAGGACGCGTAGCCAATCTAGTACCATAATTACAGATTAAGCTTGGTGTTTAAACTGTTTAATTGCTTAAATGGTTACAAAGTTACAAGGGCGACAAAAAACGGATCTTTTCCGTTCTATTCCAGCAACAATTTCTAGTGTAGTTTTACTTGCTGAATTCAATAATATATATTTTATTTTGGAGAAAGTATTCGTGCTTTAATTAGTTATGGTTATAATTATTAATTTTTTTCTCTCTTTTGTAGATATTGTTATGGATGATAAATGGAATTTCATAAACATAGTTAAGGAAATAACGTTCTACCCCAGCCTTCTTTAGTTAACCTTATAAGGCTAACTAACGAAAATATCACGACCTAACCTACCAATCGTCAAGGGTGTACAGTTGATTTAGCTAAACAAAGGAACAAGAGACATTGGGGAACATCTAGAAATATAATAGATTCTTATTGATGTGAATTTCTGTGGAGAAGACAAAAAGGAAAGGACATTTTTATTGAAATCTTAAATGCAATCTCTACTTTTAAATAAAATAAACGGACTATAACTCTTTTGGGTGCTCTTCCAATACGTGCTCTACCGTAAAATTTACATTCCAATATGTGCTAACTAACGAAAATATCACAACCTAACCTAACCAATCGTCAAGGGCGTACAATTGACCTAACGATTGGTTAGGTTAGGTCGTGATATTTTCGTTAGTTAGCACATATTGGAATGTACATTTTACGGTAGAGCATGTATTGGAAGAGCACCCTCTTTTGTCATTAATTTCTCCAAAATAAAATATATATTATTAAATTCAGCAAGTAAAACTACAGTAGAAAATAATATATAATTTAATTTTTTTTGCTGGGGTAGAACGGAAAAGAGCCCAAAAAACATAGGCCTAAATTTAAATCAATTTTATAATTTGGTTAGGTTAGGTTAAATTAATTAACATTAGTTAGGCCTACGTTAGTTTTACGTAAAATAAAAAATACCACAAATTTCATGATAAAATAAAAATTTCGGTAGTTTTTTAATTTTAAGTTTAAAGAAAAATAATTGTTAAATTAGTGTTATATCACCCCAAGGCTACTTAAATAGCCTACTAATGTTACAGTATGTATGAAATTTAAAGTCAGTCATTCTATAACATTAACTTTGATAACTGCATAATTGATGTATTCTAATAAATGTGTATGAGTAATGAAATGAAAATAAAGCTTCAATGATCAAATATTACAACACAAGAATAAAAAAAAAAAAGTTTCATAATGGTCTCTTACACTAATTGATCTATACGAATTAACTAATATGAGTGTTACTGAAAGAAAATTTTAAAATTATTACCGTACCTGTGGGCAGTGTTGGCAATAAAACCCTTTTTTTTTAAAATGCCCAGCTCAACCAAAGTTTTTTTTTTTAAACGAGCATAAAAGTTGGGAAATTTTTTTTTTCAAAATGTTATTAAATTATTAAACCACCTATTTTTTCTACAAGCCAAATTATGATTATGTAGGATGCCCATGCATCCAGTAAGATGGAAGTTAAAGCAGTTATTAGAGTCTTGGTTTTAGGCAAAGGGCAGTACTGTACAGTAGTCTTCATTATCACTCTTCATATCTTAATTGCCCAATCTGAAAGTGTTTTACAGGTGATCATCCACTACCTTAGCTCTGTGGTCTCAACCCATAAACTGCATCACGCACACAGGCATCTGCCTCCTCTCACTGCCTATATCAAATGGTATTTTATTATTGGTATATGGTATTGTAGATGTTATTTTTACCATAATATTTCTGCCAAAATTAAAATCCTCTGTTGACTGAAATACTACCTAGTTAATAATGATAAATTTAGCTTCAAATTGAACATAACTTCAATGTTGTAGCTATAGCATAAAAAGGATTTTTAAAGGATAATAAAACTCTTGAGCACATAGTACTGTATACAAGTTTATTAAAAAATACCAATGTACATAAATGAAGTTACACAGTACATCCAAATTAAGAAAATATAAGAAAAATGCCAGAAACTTAGCTGAGGTTAAATTAAAGTACAGAATTATTGAGGTGAAAACATACAGGTATTTCTTTTCTTAAAAACAGCTGGCCATTATTATTATTATTATTATTGTACTATATATGTATGAATAACCATGGAATGTTACCCGACTCTTTCTCATTCACTAAACAAAGGATTTTAATTTTTTTAAGTGCTAAGTGAATTAAAAACCACAACCTAGCGTACTGTTGTTCACTCTGAGTCTGAAGAAAATTGATGAATATTAAGTAGAGAAGTGAGCTAGATACACTATAATTTTCTACAAAAACAATGATGACTAAACTACAAAGTAAAGAGAGAAATTGGGCTTACGAATTTACATTTAATTGGTCTTATTTAGCTTTTATTTATAAAATTTATTTATTTATGATTGATGTGACACAATTAATACTAGAGGTCTTTTCGGTTTTAGGTCCGGCATTGGATTTTTTCCATGTTTTTGGTATAGACTTAGATTTTTACGCTGATTCCATTTCTGCAATCCATTTCTTGGAGAAATAAAAACGAAAAAAGTTATGGCCCAAAACTTGTATTCAAATATCCACCTATACTTAACCTAACCTACCCTAACCTAACATAACCTAACCTACCCTCCGTATGAACGCATCGAACAGCTCGAAGGGTACAGCTTCAGTCACAAAATAGTGAACCACAGCGAAATCTTCGTGGACCATTCAACTGGAGCACACATGCAACGGATAGAGTCGATGTGGAACCAACTCAAACGCGGTAACAAGCGCCGGTGTGGTACGCACCGTTCCATGATCGACTCGTATCTGCGAGTTTCTCTGGCGTCGCCGACACGCAGGCAAAGATCTAGTGCGCCAAATGCTGAACGATATTGCGCAGTTTGGCAAGTAGCAAACTTTGGTTTGTATTCCGTTTTGTGTTCTGGAAACCTGTAAACGTAATAAACTTGCACATAACTTTTTTCGTGTTTATTTCTCTAAGAAACGGATTGCGGAAATGGAATCAGCGTTAAAATCTACGTCTATACCAAAAATATGAAAAAAATCCAATGCCGGACCTAAAACCGAAAAGATCCAATACTATTGTACAGGGTGCTCGAAAAGTCCCGTCAGCCCCTACAAAATGTACATATTGTAATACCAATTTTATTTTTGTATGATTAATTGAATTTATATGTGATTCATTGACATTTTTTCTTTTCCAGGTATTAGAGTTGTATGAACAATGGCAGGCCAGTCCACTTACACTCTAGAGGAAAGGATAGCGATGAAAACATAGGTTCATGAAAGGTCACATACTGGCAAAACGATGCATAATATCCAGAATGATTTCAACACAAGATTCAATAAGGCTGCACCACCAAACAAGACGGTATTACGCTGGGAGAAAAAGCTGTTTCAAACTGGCTCCATCAAGGACAGACCACGGATGGGAAGACCAACAACGTCAGCAGAACAATGTGAAGGCGTGATTGCATCGGTGACTCGTTCATCGAAAAAATCACTTCGGAAACGATCACATGAACTTACAGTCCCCTTGTCCACAATCAGAGATCACATGACGAAAGATCTCGGCATGAAACCATATCGTCCGTCATTTGTTAATGAATTAAGCGATACAGACATGCAGAAACGATATGAAGCCTGTGAACGGTTTTTGACCGTTTTCCCAACAATTCCTGCACCTGGAACAGTAATTTTTTTTCTGACGAGTGTGCAATTTACCGTAGCGCCAAAATGAGAAATGTTTACTTTTGGAACAAGGAAAATCCACACTTCTTTCAGGATCTGGAACACCATCCACCGCATGTGCGCGTGATGATATGGGCTGCAGTGTCTGCCAGGAACTTGTTCGTTTCATATTTTTTTGTAGGTCCTGTCAACCAAACTGCCTACCTCAACATGTTACGGGACTGATTTGTGCCTGAGCTCGAACGTTTCGGGCTGCTTGGTCGGGTGTGGTTTCAACAAGAAGCGGCTCCGGCTCATTTTGCCATTAATGTGAGGGTATTCCTCAACTAAGTGTTCAGAGTCAAATGGATCGGCCGTGGCTCGCAACATCTACCTGCCCCTCTTGAGTGGCCGCCCCGAAGTCCAGATCTGTCTTCATGTGACAATGCATTATGGGGTTTCGTCAAGCAGAACATATCCCGGGTGCGTTCCCGCACAACAGAGTTACTGAAACACGCTGTTCGAGATGCATTTGGTGCATCTTAAATTCCATTTGGTGCACCTTAAATCCAGCATAAATGCTGCGTCGATTCTCACACCGCACATGGAGGCGCATAATCTTTTGTTACAAAAATGATGGTGCACACACAGATATTCATGATTAGTAACTGGAATTAGTAACTGTATTTACTGTAATTAAAGTAATTGTTGCTAGTGACTTGTTCCTTAAATTACACCTACCACATATAAATACAATTAATCACACAAAAATAAAATTGGTATTACAATATGTACATTTTGTAGGGGGTGACGGGATTTTTCGAACACCCTGTAGACCTTATGGCCAAGCTCTGACCTTAATAATATTAGCATAATAAGTTTGGCTTAGGCCTCACTCATAAGCTTCATGACTAAGTCATGCTTAGATTTGTTAAGTAAAAGAACATTCTTTATTTGTAATATAATTTAGTGAAAATTGGTACAGTTGCCTGCATATGTAATGTTCCTCGCCTCACAGGCGACTCTGTACATGTGGCAACGCCGCAGTGATAGTCAAGGTAACCAAACTGGGGGAAGGTGGGGTGGAGGGGGGACAACTGAGTCCAACAACATATAACACAGACATATATATCTAAAGGACAACTGAATGTGCTTTCATTGACATACAGATAATTATATTATAATGTGTGTTCATAAAGATAAACCAACGGTGTCCAATACGTTCGCCATTCGCCACATGTGGCGAATAGGCCATTGCGTTGTGGCGATATTATTAATATTTTTTTGTAATATTTATCTTTAATATTAAAAATAAATAATTTGAGATGTCGTTTGTAATATGTTTTTTAATCCTTTTTTATGATGTGGCGAATACAAAAAATAGAAAACCATATGTGTGGCTAGCATGGCATTTCTATTGGACACCGCTGAGATAAACAATTAATATGATCGTATACAGCGTTGAACTCCAGGTAGTTTACTAGTCTTATACAGTAATAAGGTTCCATTACATTGGGTAACAAAATTTGAAAAAATTTCTGTTTATTGTGATTTTTCTGTCGTTTCTTAATGATTTCGGGGCGCTGATTCCAAAAATGATATTGGCTTTGCTCTATCATCAACCGTTTCAAAAATATAGGTTATCACACTTTTCATATGGCAAAGTATATAAAGAAGGCTAACATAAATATTTTCTGAAAATAAAAACACTATTGGAAATTAATGTTTATTGAGTCAAAATTGTTTGACAAACTTAAAATGGTGCAAAGGATATAATATATATCATGAGGAGAACCGATAAGAGAAAAACGAGCCTCGTTATGCAGTGTGCGTTCCTTAAAAATGCACTGAAGAACGCGACTTCCGCGTATGAACATTCTTATCCTTTCTGATCAGCGACCATACGTAGTCTCCCATCATGGAAGCATCCCAATGGCCCTGGTACCTTTTCTCCATCGTTTGAATATCTTCATGGAATCTTTCCGCCATGTTCTTCACTCACATCGCCCAGGTTATCACGAAAAAAGTCTAGATGTGAATGCAGATAGTGTAATTTTAAAGACATACGGCACCCCATTTTGCCATAGCACTTAATCAAGTTTGACACTAACTCCTTATAGTTTGGTGCTTTATGGTTGCCTAAAAACCCACGAACCACATCACGGAAAGCACACCAAGCCTCTTTTTCGATCGGAGTCATCTTGGCTTCAAGGTTCTTTGAATTCAACAGCGCCTTGACTTGTGGTCCTACAAAGATGCCAGCCTTGACTTTGGCCTCAGAGAGTTTAAGGAACATGACCCGAATCTGTTGGAAAACTTCCCCTCCAAAATCTAACGCAGTTACAAACTGCTTAATTAGACCCAACTTAATATGGAGGGGTGGTAGCAGAACTATGTCAGGCTTCACAAGAGGTTCCTTGAGTACATTGTACTTTCCTGGTTGCAGTCCTTCACGTGGAGGCTACTGAACTGTTTTATAGTGCTCAGTTGAAGCCCTGCTATCCCACAGGCAAAGAAAACAGGAATATTTAGTAAACCCTCCTTGTAAACTTAACAGGAAAGCAATCATTTTGAAATCACCTCACACGTCCCAGTTATATTGTTCATATCTGATTTGAGTGAGCAGTTGTTTGACATTTTCATAGTCCTCTTTAATTTGAACAGAATGTGCAACTGGTATAGATGGATATTTGTTCCCATTGTGGAGTAGAACAGCTTTTAAACTCCGAGTTGAACTGTCAATAAACTGGCGCCACTCTGAGGGTATACGGTATATGTGTTAACCTAGTAGCTATGAATAGACCATTAACCTCGCTGCAATAACAAAGAGAGCCATTGACATCGTAGAACCTTGCAAACTCTTCATGCCGCTTTCGGTATACAGTGCTCTTGTAGTCTTCTCCAAGCAAATTCCACTCTTTGAGTCTGGAGGTCAGAAGCTCAGACCCTGATTTCGTCAGACCCAAATCTCTAATTAAGTCGTCCAATTCACTCTGATTTGGAAAGTGAGGGTTTGTACTGAAAGTTACTGTATATTCTTCATCATGACTATCTTTACCAGCCGACATCTCAGATGAGCTAGCTGCATCCTCATTTTCAACCTGCAAAGCAAAGAAACAAAATATAGGCATAGCTATATATGTAGAAGAGCATCAGCACTAAGAAAAATCGACACATAATGACCCACAGTCTGTAAATACAGAAGGTAAAGTAACGGATAGATACCTGTTCTGGTGGACGTGGTATTGGAAGACCTTCGTCATGTGGTACAGGAGCTATGGACGACGCTATGCTTGGATACTGAAGAGTCTGCCTTCCTTTAACTTTCCTGTACTTAGAAACATCTACCATGCAGTAGTAGCAATCGTCGTGGTGGCTCTTTGGTTCTCTCCATATTCTGGGTACCGCAAAGGGCATTGCCTTGCGTACTCCCCGCAGCCACCCTTCAAGCGAAAAACATCTAAAAATATGATGAGTATATGATAATGATGAGCAAGCGTAATAAAAAGAAGACTGATGGGTGGGGAAGGGGAATGAGGGAGTGTGGAGGTTGGTTGTGTAATGTCTATTTTTGATTCAAATTCACTAGTATATAAAAAGTTTTATTGTGTTGTATTGTTGTATTCATATAGACTTGCAGTAATGATAATGGAACCTTATATATACTAATAATTGTTACGGTCGAACTGCCTGCGAACTTTCTTTCTTTGTTTCTTATGGCCGGGCAAACCACTGGCCAGATTTGGATGAGACTTGTGGGATAGGGGTAACTGAAGCCGGGGAAGAACAAAGGCTATGTGGCTTCAGCCCCTGAGGTCATCTGAGACGCTGGAGACCTCCATATTCCGGATTTGTTGAAAAATAGTGACATCATAGACATGTCATAAAGTGGGCGGAGCTCTATCATATATATATATATATATATATATATATAAGAACATAGGCTATGTGGCGTCGGTCTCCGAGGTCATATATATAATATATATATATATATATACAGGGTGGGTAAAAAAGTGACCCCTTAGAGGTAAACTGTCATATTAAAAAAAGTAAGGGGACTAGAGCTCCCAAACTTCATAGATGCTTACCTTAGCATGTTGTTCGTCTTAATTGAGAAGTTGCTCGATGTGTCCCGCTTACTGCTCAACGCAGGCCTCCAAACGTGGACACCACTGATCAATACACCTGTTTACATATCGTTGAGACACCTTCTCCCATTCGAGTAGAATTCTTTCGCGTAGTTCATCTATGTTTCTTATATTGGTACCAGGGATGTAAACTTTGGACTTCAGGGATTCCCAAACACTATAATCTAGTGGCGAAAGATCGGGGCTACTAGCCGGCCACATATTGGGTTCAATAAAATCCGGTGTTCCTTTCTCAAGGAATGTGACAGTTTGGCGTGCTATGTGAGCAGGGGCTACATCTTGTTGGAAAGTATATCTTTCACCACTAATTCGTCGAATATCAGTTAGCTAGAGTGAAAGATATACTTTCCAAAGATGGAGAAACTGCTCACAGAGCACGCCAAACTGTCACATTCTTTGAGAAAGAAACACATGACTTTATCGAACCTAATATGTGTGTCGGCTAGTAGCCCCGATCTTTCGATACTAGATTATGGTGTTTGGGAATCCCTGAAGTCCAAGGTTTACATCCCTGGTATCAATATAAGAGACATAGATGAACTACGCGAAAGAATTCTGCTCGGCTGGGAGAAGGTGTCTCAACGATATGGAAACAGGTGTGTTCTACAGCTCTATAGAAGCTAAGGCTAACAAAGACCCTAAGATCCACTCTAAGGTTAACCCGAGAGAAAGAAGAAAGTAAGGGGTTAAAAGAAGAGAATATGGGGTTAAGTAAGTAGCAAAACCTATCACTCGTGGGTTAAAATTCATTAAGAAAAAGAGAAAGAAAGACACCATCATCATCCGCCGGCCACTGCCGACAAGTCGGAAAAATAGTCGAAGAGAATACTTCCAGCTGTTGCAGACCGGTCCTCCACTCCATAGGGAAGTAGAGGAGGCAGCCCACTCTGCCGGAAAGGAGTGAAAGATGAAAAGAAGTAAAATAAGAACGCATTACAAGCCATGCAACACATTCTTAACTCAAAGAACAACACATTCTTAACTCAAAGCAACACATACCCCGAGCAGTCGTTTACCGGTCCTCCACTCCATAGGGAGGTAGAGGACGCAGCTTACCCTGCCGGAAAGGGGTGGAAGATGAAAAGAAGTAAAAGAAGAACGCATTACAACCATGTAACACATTCTTAACTCAAACACTCTCATACCATGCAAACTACAGACATGCAATGAAGAGAGTTACAGACATGCAAATAAGGAGAGAAAAAAGTATAAAGAATAACAAAAAGTGGGTTAGTTTACGCTACGAGCTACATCTAAGTTCATGTTAGTCTAATTTTTTTTTTTGCTGGCATATCACACGATGGCATGTCACAAGTTGGCATTAGTCGTCAACAGATTCATCCTCGATCACCAACCCAAGAGCTCCTGTTACTAATTGTTTTATTATTAAATTAAACAAAGTTAATATTTTTGAAATGCCTGTCTAAACGGTTCTTAAACACATTAACTCTGGTAGAGTTCACGACTGAAGCGGGAAGATTATTCCATTTATCAATTACTTTAAACGTAAAGAAGTTTTTAGCGATATTAATAATGAAACGTCTGCCACACAACTTAAATCCGTTATTACGAGTATTGCTATTATCGAAAGTGAACAGTTTATCAAAATTTACTATCGATTTCATTAACGATTTTGAAAACTTCAATAAGGTCCCCCCCTTAATCTCCTAGTTTCGAGTGAATGCAAGTCTAACTCTTTAATCCTATCTTCATAACGCTTGTTGCGCAATGGGCAATATAATATTCTTCGATTTAAATTTGAAATTACGCGTAAGAAGCCTCACATCCTATTAGCTTTTGCGCAAGACTCCAGGCACTGGTTTCTAACTTTTAGATCCTTAGATATGCGTACGCCTAAATCTACTTCGTCAATGCTCGCTAACCCTCTAAAATCCATCGTGTACGTGTAATTATTGTTAGGAGAACCTATATGCAAAACTTTACATTTATCAACGTTAAATTGCATCTGCCACTTATCCGTCCACTCCGTAATCCTATTTACATCGTCTTGGAGCCTATTACTATCGTCCTCGTTAACAACCTTACCGCCTATTTTAGTATCATCCGCGAATTTTGACACGTTGCTAGTCAATCCTACTTCTATGTCGTTAATGTAAATTACGAATAGCAATGGGCCTAACACTGAACCCTGTGTGTCACCGCTACCTACATCTAACCACCCTGATTCACTACCATTAACAACGACCCTCTGTCTCCTAGCATGAAGCTATTCCTCTAACCAGTTAGCTACCTCACCGCGCATACCGTGCGCTTTAACCTTCGCAATTAATCTTCTGTGCAGAACTGTATCGAACGCTTTCTTTAAATCTAAATAAATAACATCAGCCGCTCTATGCCTATCGTATTCGCGCACTATTTCGTTATAAAATTCTAACAAATTAGTTAAACAAGATCTATGGCGTCGAAACCCATGCTGACAACTATTGATCAAATCGCGACTTTCTAAGTGATCGATGATACGATCCATAACTACAGATTCAAAAAGTTTACCGACAATTGACGTTAAGCTAATGGGCGTATAATTGCTAGCTACTGTGCGGTCGCTTTTTTAAAAAAATGGGCGTGACGTTAGCTAATTTGAAGTCTTCAAGAATAATCCCCGTTTCGAGTGACTGATTAAAATCCTTCGTTAAGGGGCCTACGATAACGTCTTTCAAATCTTTCAGATGTCTAGGATAAAACGCGTCAGGGCTTCGAGCCTTGCTAACTTTTATCCTATCGATATAATGCGCAATCTCACCCTCGTAAACAGTTATTTCATCCAAAAGAGTCTCGCTGCTAAGTGGAACGATATCGTCCACATCGGGGGCATTATTGACGTCTTCTACAGTAAAAACTGTCGCAAAAAAGTTATTAAAAATACCCGTCATCGCCTGAGCGTCAGAAGCCAAAGCGCCATTAGCGTCCACGAGAGGGCCGATATTATCTTTTACCGGCTTACGATTATTGACGTAATCGAAAAACGTTTTTGAGTTATGTTTACTATTCGCAGCTATAAGTATCTCTAAATTACGCTTGGCATTCATAACTGATCTTTTAACCTGACGTCTAAGCTCGATATATCTATTAACGTTAGCTACCGTGCCATTGCGCTTATTAAGTCTATACGCTCTGTTACGCTCGCTTGTGAACTCGCCTATTTCCCTAGTCCACCACTTGGGCCTACCATGATTTCTAGCGCGCTTGGGCCTACGAGGAATAAACTCCCTTTCGATATTCAAGAAACTATCTTTAAACGCCTCCCAATGCATTATCCCAGTACACTACTCGCATCCTATCTGCAAAAATATCAAAATTGGCCCTAGGAAAATCAGGGACTTCTATTATGTCAGTATTCTTAGTGTTTTCTATCAATAGCTTAAACGTAATAATTTGATGATTACTACACACTAAACTCTCGCCTACTTCTAAACCTTCGACTATGTATATTTTCGCCGTTCGTCGTTACCACGTCTAAAATATTGTCACCGCGCGTTGGTTCGGTAACCATCTGTCGTAAAAAATTATCTTCCATGAACTCAACCAGTCTCAAACCCTCCTTATTACCAGTAAAAGTCTCGTAATTAACATTATGGCAGTTAAAGTCTCCGACAATTATACTATTCCGATTATCAATAAAGTTACCAAGAAGTGAGTAAAATCTAGTATCGGTATCGAGGGGTTGAACGGGAAGTCTATAAAAACAAAATTAAAACTAATACTCCCCGCCCTAACTTCAACGCATATCGCATTAATTGCTGCCGGAAAATCTATCTTAACCTCGATAGCCCTAAGGGAATTACGAATGTACAGCAAAACGCCGCCACCAATCCTATGTAACCTATCATTAGTAAAGAGTTTAAAACCTGGTATATCAAGTTCCCCCAACAAGTCCCGAGTCACGATATTTAACCACGTTTCAGTGATAGCAACTATATCGTAGTTGCCGGAATAAATTATCGCCTTAAATTCGTTTAATTTATTTCTTATACGTTTGGAGGCCTGCGTGGAGTAGGAAAGGGGACACATCGAGCAACTTCTCAGTTAAGACGAACAACATGCTAAGGTAAGCATCTATGAAGTTTGGAACTCTAGTCCCCTTACTTTTTTTAATATGACAGTTTACCTCTAAGGGGTCACTTTTTTTTATCCACCCTGCATATATATATATATATATATATATATATATATATATATATATATATGTGTGTGTATGTGTGTGTGTGTGTGTGTGTGTATACTGTATATAGGGTATGTGGCGTCGGCCTCCGAGGTCATATATACAGGGCGTCCCAAAAAATGTATACACACTTTAACAGCTGATAGCTCAATTGATGTTTCTTTCTTTCCAAGTTAAACCCATTAGAATTAATAATGGCAGTCAGACTAAGCTTTGAACAAAGGAAATTCATTCTAAAATGCTACTGGAAGTGTGAAAACGCAGTTGAAGTGCAAAGACAGTTTAGGAGGGAGTTTCAAACAGATCCACCAACGCGACTTACCATCACTCGAATTAGAGATAAGTTTGAAGCCGATGGAACTGTTCAGAATGTCCACAAGAAGCGTTCCGGAAGACCACGGACATCGACAAGCCCCACAAAGCAAGAAAGAGTACTGGAAACGTATCACCAAAGTCCAAGAAAATCTGTGCGGCAAGCGAGTCGTGAGGTAGGAATTTCAGAATCGTCTGTCCAACGCATTTTGAAGCGCTGTCAATGGAAAAGTTACATTCCAAGATTAGTCCATGCTATTAATGAAGATGATCCGGACCGAAGAGTGGAGTATTGCGAGTGGTACTTGGCACGATGTGGATGTGGATTGGAAGAAGGGGTTTCGTAGAATACCCTCCGCGTTCACCAGACCTCACACCACTAGACTTTTTTTTATGGGGATACTTAAAAGACAAAGTCTACGCTATAAAACCTGCAACAGTCGCTGAATTGAGAGCAGCCATTGAACGAGAATGCACACAAATACCAAACGAAATGTTTCGTGATGTTTGCGATTCCATTGCTTCGCGTTATCAGCAGTGCCTGGACCAGAACGGACGTCAGTTTGAAAACAGGCGTTGACAAAACAATTAAATAATGTCTGTAGATTCTATTACATTTTGAAAATGAAATGTATTTTAATAAACACTGCCTTTATAATTATTTAAAGTGTGTATACATTTTTTTGGGACGCCCTGTATATGGTAAAATTATTGAATGCCCAGTTAGGTTAAGTGAATGCCCAATTAGGTCAACTGTACGCCCAATTAGGTCAACTGTACGCCCTTGACGATTGGTTAGGTTATATCGTGATATTTTCGTTAAAACTAATGAAAATATCACGACTTAACCTAACCAATCGTCAAGGGCGTACAATTAATCTAACCGGGCATTCAATTACTCTAATCGGGCATTCAGTTGTATAGCGTTCAACTTTCACCCGGGCAACGCTGGGTCGCTCTGCTAGTTACTGTTAGGTTAAATGAATGCCCAATTAGGTCAACTGTACGCCCAATTAGGTCAACTGTACGCCCCTGACGATTGGTTAGGTTATATCGTGATATTTTCGTTAAAACTAATGAAAATATCACGACTTAACCTAACCAATCGCCAAGGGCGTACAATTAATCTAACCGGGCATTCAATTACTCTAATCGGGCATTCAGTTGTATAGCGTTCAACTTCCACCCTGGCAACGCTGGGTCGCTCCGCTAGTTACTGTATAAGACTAGTAAACTACATGGAGTTCAATGCTGTTCACGATCATATTAATTGTTTATCGTTATGAACACGGACATTACTGTACATTATAATTACCTTTATATCAATGAATTCACATTCAATTGTTCTTTAGATATACAGTATATGTCTGTGTTGTGTGTTGTTGGACTGGGTTGTCCCCCCTCCACTCCACCTTCCACCCCCCATTTGGGTTACGTTGACTATCACTGCGGCGTTGCCACATGTACGGAGTCGTCTGTGAGGCGAGGAACATTACATATGCTGGCAACTGTACGTGTGAAAAGTATAAATGAAATGCCTCCATTTACTCCTACTCAACCTCATTTCCATTTTATTTCATGCCCAAGAGTGAGAAAGCTGAGAGGGAGAATTTCAATTGAGGCATTTTTGAATCGGTTTATTCTAATTTATATCATTCTCATTAACAACTTTTTCACTTTGGTCCGGGTTGGTTAACTTAGGTTAGTCTGGTTAGGTTAGGCTAAATTAAGTTAGGTGAGGAAATAGCCATTCCCATCGGTGCCTTTTGCGCGAGTGGGAATGGAGTGACATTGTTTCTCAAATGTGGATTTTTCACTTTTGTGCATTTACTGACCATGGATGGGAATGAAAATGACATTGAGAGGCGAGTAATCAATAGCTAAACTGAACTCCATAAACTAAAACCTTGGAAATACACCAATATTGTACTACTAGTTTGTTAAAATATTTTAGCACTGCAAATGCAGTAGCCCTCTAATTCCTCCAATGGTACAGTGAATACTATAGGCCCAGCTAATATGCCAGTTATTAATTTATGTTTAATTCTGTATATTTAGAAGTACTATAAAGTTGTAGTTTACTATGCAGTTACATAGTTCCAAGTTTGAAGAACTTTTAGTTTTATTAAATTTTATTTAAAATGCCAGTTCACTTATGGGATCACCTGAAGATCAGGGCCCCAGCCTTCTTTAGTTAGCTTTATGAGGCTAACTAACGAAAATATCACGACCTAACCTAACCAATCGTCAAGGGCATACAGTTGACCTAACGATTGGTTAGATTAGATCGTGATATTTTCGTTAGTTAGCCTCATAAAGCTAACTAAAGAAGGCTGGGGCCCTGAGCTTCAGGTGATCCCATAAGTGAACTGGCATTTTAAATAAAATTTAATAACTAATAGTAAAGAAATACCCATTCCATTTTGCCAAGTGATCTTAGAACTATGGTTTACAGCATTTACGATAACCTATATTAAATTTACAAGTCCATATTTATTTTTAAGTTCTGTTTATAGATAACAAAGACTTGTTTTCTATAATAGTTATTGTTATAAACCAAGGAACATATACATACTCCGCACACTCGCGCACACACAAAAAAATGGTTTAAAATTCTCCAATTCACTTTTATACTTTTCTATCGGAAAAGAAAAAAGTTTGTTATTGAATGGCTAACAAGAGAAAATGATCAGTGGAGTGAATAAAATAAACTAGTACTTATAAATAGAAATATACTAGTACTAATAAATAAACTAGCAGCTACTTATAAATAGAATGCTTATTGTAATAGTACGAGCTAAACCAATATTGACTCTTGAAGTAATTTTTTTACTAATTCAACTAATAAACATCAAGGTATTTGTAGGTTATTTCCCCCCCCCCCCCTACCAATTTTGACAGAATATTTTTGTTAAAACTAACGAAAATATCACGACTTAACCTAACCAATTATCAAGGGCGTACAGTTGAATTATTAATTTAACATTGTTTCTGGAATACAGTAGTATTTACTATGACCAACTGTACGGCGTACGCCCTTGATAATTGGTTAGGTTAAGTCGTGATATTTTCGTTAGTTTTAACGAAAATATTCTGTCAAAACTGGTGGGAGGGGGGGAGATAACCTACAAGTACCAACATTAAAACACTGGAGGAAGTTTAAGTATGTTTAAGCCTTATTTCGAGTACCACAACAGTTAATGGTGTACACACACACACACACATATACACAGTGTATATATATATACATATATACTGTATATACACACTATATATATAGGTGTGTGTGCGTGTATAAACCCAGCTGTTCATCTTTCTACACAAAAATTGGTTGGTAGATAAATGGGTACCTTGGGCGTGAGGTAGGGTGGCCATTTAAAAAGGACGACACTGCGTATGTGGCCGTACGTTAACATATATATATTATATATATATATATATATGTTAACGTACAGCCACATACGCAGTGTCCTCCTTTTTGGAAATTTGGAAATGGCCACCCTAAGGACAGTGCTGAAAAGGTGGACTGTCCGCCTAAAGTCGGACGTCTGGCCACCCTAGCGTGAGGATATAACGTTTTTCGTACCGTTGCTATGGGGGATTGGGGGAGTGGGGGAACTGGTGGTCACACGCGCACACTCGTCTGTGGACGCAGTTTAGTAGACATAGAGAACTGGCAGGTGTATCAATGCGTGTTCGCAGTGAGAACTTATTTTTAAACTAATTCGATTGTGCAGACCCAACGAACTTTTCGGCGCTAGTTTAATGTTCCTAGACATGACAGAATTCCTTCGCGTTATGCCATTTTAAAGTGGGTTGATGATATTAATATTCATGGTAGTGTAGTGAATAAGTTTGTTGGGCCTAGACGTTCGATTCACACGCCAGAGAACATTAAAAGAGTGAAGAACGTGTTACGGCAGAGTCCATCACGCTCAACAAGGCGACATGCGCTCTCCTTACAAATCTCAAGCAGGTCCTTTCGAAGAATTTTACACGAAGACACTTACACTTTCATCGGTTAATATTGGATTTTACTCCCAGTCACAAGCAGTTGAAAAAGTACTATATATTGAATTGCCATTAAAAACTGACTAAAAAAATATATATATCTTATCTTTTGCAAATTTGTTCAAATGTACTTTTTTAATAAAATATAGAGGGTGTTTCAGGAGGAAAGGTCAATACTTCGGAAGGTGATAGTATCGGTCATTGTGAGAAAAAAAGTTCACATGAACATGTGTCTAATTTTGAATGGTTACAGAGATAGAGCTGTTTGAATCTGATGCGCGCGCAGCTCTTCCTCCCCCTTCCCTCCCCTATAAACTTGAACCATGTAAGCTGTAATGTAAACATGTAACATAAGCCAATCGACAGCTGACTGTTGTGAGTGACATTGTTTGGTGTTTGAAGCAGTGTTAAGAATGCCACACACCTTCACACATGCCGAATATGCAGATATGGTGTATGTCTACGGTTTTTGCGATGGAAGTGCAACAGCTGCTGTTGCAGAATACCGTAGACGGTTTCCGAACCGCAGAATTCCGGATCGAAGAGTCTTTACCAGGGTTTTGAACACATTACGTGAGATTGGTACACTTCCCAGCGCTCATGTTTCATCTGAACGTGAAGGTCAACAAGATGTGGATGAAGTGGAAAACATTCTTCAGTTGGTAGAGCGTAGTCCTACTACTAGCTCACGAAGAATTTCTACACGTCTCGGTGTACCACACACGAGAGTATGGCGAACATTACGGGAGGAAGGCTTACATCCATATCATGTACAGCGTGTATAACACTTCAACCAGGAGACGCTGCTATGCGACTGGAATTTTGTCATTGGGTAAATGCTAATCGCCGAGTGCTTCGATTAATATTGTTCACCGATGAAGCTACTTTCACCCGTGACGGTATCAACAACACTCGTAACTCTCATCGGTGGTCAGACGAAAATCCAAATGCCACTGTGGAAACAAATTTTCAACATCGCTTCTCTGCCAATGTGTGGTGCAGTATCATCGATGATCAGCTAATTAGCCCCGTTACTTTAGAGAATCGTCTTACAGGACAAAGTTACCTAGAATTTCTGCAAAATGAATTGCCAGGACTATTGGAGGATGTTCCTTTGGCTACACGCGCTGGTATGTACTTTCAGCATGACGGAACTCCTCCACATTCTACCCGTCTGGTGATGCAATGCCTAAATCAAACTTTCCCTGGTCGATGGATCGGCTACGGTGGTCCCATTCAATGGCCACCAAGGTCTCCAGACCTCTCTCCGTTAGATTATTGTTTGTGGGAGTGGATGAAAAGTCAAGTTTACGAAAGAAAGGTGGATACACGAGGAAAATTGCTCGCGCGCATTTTGGATGCTGCTGCCCGCATAAAGGAACGTCAAGATCAACTCAGACGAACAACACGCGATCTTCGCACACGAGTTGCAAAGTGCATTGAGGTTGACGGTGGGATTTTCGAAAACGTATTGTAAACTGTAACAAATTTGTCATTTCTGTATCTGATACCATTCAAAATGCCAATGTTCAAACATTAAGTGGTAGAAACAGTAATTGGTTTCTCTTTCTTGATTACTATCAACAATGCTTTTGTATTTGTAGATTTAAACAGTTCCATCTCCGTAACCATTCAGAATTAGACACATGTTCATATGAACTTTTTTTCTCACAATGACCGATACTATTACCTCCCGAAGTATTGACCTTTCCTCTTGAAACACCCTGTATTTTCTGTTTTGGCTCTAATGTAGTTTTTTTAGTAAAATATTTTTCCTGATTTGGCTATTCTTTGGCTTTTATATGTATGTATGTATACACTATTTTGGTCAATTTGTCACTTTTTTTCTTATTTCTGGCTACTGTTTCAAGTTCTGGCTAGTTTTTTTTATTCTAATTGGATTCAGTTTGGTGGTGTTTGCGATAGAATTATGACGTGCCGTTCCTGTGATTTCGACTTCGAGGGCCTGATTCGCAATGTAGGCCTAGATGAAGACAAAGCATTGGATGTTTTTATCTATCACGGCGTTATTCTCTCATCCTTAACTTGCCCGAAATGTGACAGCGAGTGCCTAATAAGAAAAGATCAGAAGATATTTAGGTGAAATAACCAATATTAACCTGTTAGGTTAATTGAATGCCTGGTTAGGTTAATTGAATGCCTGGTTAGGTTAATTGAATGCCCGGTTGGGTCAACTGTACGCCTTTGATGATTGGTTAGGTTAAGTCGTGATATTTTCGTTAGTTTAAACGAAAATGACGAAAAAAATTTTCAAGTGAATTTTGAGTTGTTTTGTACAAATGTGATATCCGTTTCCTGTGAAAATGTGTAGTTTTCGAGATATCTTCATCTAAAGATAGGTGAAGATATCTCGAAAACTACGCATTTCCACAGGAAATGGATATCACATTTGTGCAAAACAAATCAAAATTGACCAGAAGAATTTGTACTCGTCAAAAAACCTGACTGGGAGTAATAACCAATTTTTACCCTTTCATCCATACAAAATTCAAGTGACGCATGAACTAAAAGACCAGGATAAAGTTTTTCGTGTCAATTTCTGTAGACAGTTTTTGGAAATAGTGGATAATGATGAAGGAGTTTTGGGTGTTTTAATCATGTCAGGTGAGGCCCACTTTCACCTGTCGGGCTACGTACTGTAAATAAGCAGAATTTCAGATATTGGAGTGATAACAATCCTAGGCAGCTCCTCGAGAAGCCTCTGCATAGTGAAAAGGTAACGGTTTGCTGTGGTGTTTCCGCTTTTGGGGTTATCGGGCCTTATTTCTTTGGAGAAAACAACTGGTCTGTTACCGTGGATGCTGATCGCTACCGCATCATGCTGGAAACTTATTTAGTTGAGGAACTGCTAAGGGTGAGGAACGTACGGTTCCAACAGGATGGCGCTACGGCTCACATGGCAAGGCAAAGCATGAATGTTCTTAGAGGAATGTTTTCAGGCCGCTTAATTTCAAGATTTTGGAGACATACCCTGGCCTGCAATATCCCCGACTTGTCAGCCCCAGACTTTTTCTTGTGGGGATATCTTAAGTCTAAGGTGTATGCTACTCGCCCCCACTCTACCGAAGAGCTTCAAGACCGCATTGTAGAGGAAATTGGAGGAATTGATGGTGCTTTATTGCAGCGAGTTATGCGGAATTCAGACAGAAATTACAACAATGTTTATATTGTAATGGAGGCCTTCTGGAACATGTAATTTTCAAAAAATAAACTGCATTCACTACTTTTGTTATATCATACAAAATTCTAAAAATTCTATAAATAAATAAACGGTATTCACTACTTTTGTTATCTTACAAAATTTTCCCTGATTTGTTGTCTAGTCTCCCATAGCAGCGCAATGGTAGACGCTGGGCTGCTGATTGGGAGGTCGTGAGATCGAGTCCGGGGGAGGACTCTGTAATTTCTGACCGCCCGTAGTGTGGATTGCAGAGCCTGTACACTGTATATCCTATTACGTACTTGTACGGTGCTTACAAGAAGTCTCGCGCCTCTGTCTCGTCCCAAGCTAGTCTGTTAGGTATAAAATTGGCGGTCCTTATGGCAGCGGAGGTGTGTTCGGATTGGTGCACATAATTGCTCTAACCCCATCAATGACGTCCACATTATCTTTGTGTTGATCACTCTATGTATTTATATATAGAGACATACTGTATATAGATATATATAGAGTATGCAGGGGATAACGTGTCTCAGTCCCAGCTATGGTAGTTGTCTTACAATTAACAGTCCCAAGTGCAAGTTACGTTAACACCTCCACATAAACTACCCTGGACTAAAATAACATACGTGAAGCCCTTACCCAGAAACCATTTAAAAGGTGTGATTTAAAAGCTCGCTCTCTCTCTCTCTCTCTCTCTCTCTCTCTCTCTCTCTCTCTCTCTCTCTCTCTCTCTCTCTCTCTGATCACACCGCATCCCATCAGAGGTCTTCAGCAGGGACATCGGCAATGTATCCATATAACGTTAATAATAACCAAAACTCGGGGAAAATATACTCTCTGCCTTCCGCTCTATCCCAAATCCTTTTCTCTTAGTAACCTCTTAATACAAACTAATCTATCATATTTTGCGACTTTTTAACTCTGGTAGGATTCAATTCCATTCCTATAGTGTAAGAGATACTTAAATTCATGTGCGTATTATGCCACATGATGTGCGTAATAAATAATCATTTTTAAATAGTTGAAGCGTTCAAGGTCATCTGTAATAATAAATAGACTACCCCTCAAGCCCACTCTCAACACTTAGATTCCCCTAAGACACAGGCGTCTTCAAGTAACATGAATGCGTAGAGATCTAAGGTGTTAGATTCCATATTAAATAATTTATGTGCTAGGTTTAAGAACGCTGGCATTGAAGGATGAAAGGAAGGGACAGTAAAAGCGATAATAGGTTTAATGAAGGAAGTGGAATGAGGATGGAGGTAAGCGTTGCTATGTCGAAGGAAACGAGGTTGGGTGGGGCTGGATGTCTGGCTATGGTGTCGGAGAATTGACTCAAGTAGATGGACGCTTTACTGGACAGCAATATTGCCAGATACTGGAAGAGGTGCTGCTACCCAGTGTTCGTGCGTATCTGGTTCCAGCGCCGGAACCATTTTACTTAATGGGAGATAACAGTCCCATTCATAGGAGTAACGTCGTGAGAGCGTGGTACGAAGATCACCCAGAGATTATTAATCTAATTCTGCCACCACGTTCTCCTGATATGAATCCGATTGAAAACCTTTGGGCAATAATGATTAACGAATTGGAGCAACGCAATGAAAGAACATTTGAAGCACTTTTAGCTCACACGAGGAATAGTTGGGAGAGCTTACGCCGAACACCAAACATTCCCTACAATCTGGCCTCTCCTATGCCGCAACGATTGCAAGAAATTATTGATGCCGGAAGAAGCTATACGAAATACTGATGTTAAAGCCATGACGTAAATGTGTATCGAATATATATTTATGTTAATAATTTTTATTATATTTTATGTTTGACATCTATAAAAGTATATTATTGTGACCATGAAAGAACTTTACTTATCCTTAGTTAGAATCTTTTCTTGCAATGTCTACGCTCGTGGAGATGATAATATATGCAATGTTGAAACAAACTATGAGAAGGTAATAGTTTCAGGAAAAAATAAAAACTGGCAACATCGAGGCCATCACATGTTTATGGGAATTGTCATATGATATGCTACCAATAAACTCTTATATACTACTATATACAGTATACTATACAGGGTGTCCCAGAATTAACTATCTATTTCAATGAAATCGGACAAATTTTTAAAAAACACACTTTTATTTAAGTTTATCATGTTTAATATGTGTTAAAAATGTATAAATTTCTAAATTTTTTTCATAATTTTATTTTCATAATTTTTTCATTATCTGGTCCAATGAAAGACCGTCTGAAGTCATAGAATGGCAAAGAGACTCTCCAAAAGTTAACGTGTGGCTTGGAATGACCAAATCCAAAATTTATGGCCCATTCTTCTTTGCGGAAGCAACTGTAACAGGTACCGTCTACCCAGATAATGAAAAAATTCTGAAAATAAAATTATGAAAAAAATTTAGAAATTTATACATTTTTAACACATATTAAACATGATAAACATAAATAAAAGTGTGTTTTTAAAAAATTTGTTCGATTTCATTGAAATAGATAGTTAATTTTGGGACACCCTGTATTACGTAATAATTACGATGAACAAATCAAATGCAAATTTCTCTGATTCACAGCCCACCAGTCTTGCTTTAGACTAATGACTTTCATAAGATGGAATAGGTTACCACTTAAAACAATGGATAAACTATCTATTAGTGAGACGACCGTGACTTCCTCGAAATGCGAGCGCGTGAGAGGTTCACTGAGGAATTTGGTCATTAGATTCTTCACGTAGGATATGTATCACAAACAACAATATTGACAACAATTCCCAACAATTACTTAATATCAATCATTGCATTTAAGCAAATAATTTAGACCTGCGTCAAAATAACTTCAAAATATCATGCCATGATTTGGGATATTTGCGGAATTAGTCGTTCTCTATAGTCTACAGTATATATTGAGATGGTATAATGTAATGCCCAGCTAATATTATGATGACTAGGATTGCTCCATAATCATCCCAACATCCCGAAACTTGGTCATTCTGCTTCTTAATCATTTGTATTTTAAAAACTAAAATGTAGCAGAAGTGACGTAATAATGGACGTCATTGATTGGGTTAGAGCAGTTGTGTGCACCAATCCGAACACACCTCCGCTGCCATAAGGACTGCCCATTTTATACCTAACAGACGAGCTTGGGTCGAGACAGAGGCGTGAGTCTTCTTGTAAGCACTGTACCTTAACTGTCTAGCAGAGTCTCCTTCTAATTTCCATTACTTTTACTATATAATTTTTTATACTTTCTGGTTTATTTATATTCTCTACTCCCATCATCCCCCATTATGTTTCTTAGTTATTCACAATGAAATGAAACAAGTGTTCTGTGGTACCATTCTCTCTCCTGCATACTTCACACTTATTGTCCTTATATTCTAAGGTCGAGTGACAAGCTTGACCTTCGTCAGAATGAACAAATCGGGCGAAAGCTAAACCAAGGTTAATCAAAGTGTGTGTGTGTGTTACACACAGACCATGCATGGAACAAAGAACTCTTCTGGGAAAATTAAATCCACTATAGTTCGAATATGTAATGGTAAATGACAAGTACTATAGTTTTTCTTTTATGATGGAAGCTCAATGTGGGCAACGGGTCACTCGCAAAGAGGTCCCCACAATATATTGCTTCCCTACCCAGCTATCTGCCAAGCAGATAGGATCAAGCCTTGGGACAGGATCTTGGGTTTAAAGCCACCTAGCGCACTATATTCAGAAGTTCAGTATACGCAAGAAACTCGTTGCGAGTGACCCGTTGCCCTCGTTGGGGCTTCCATCATGAAAAAGAAAAACTATAGTATTTGTCATTTATCATTACTTATTCGGACTATAGTGGATTTAATTTTCCCAGAAGAGTTTCTTGTTCCATGCACGGTGTGTGTGTGTGTAGCATAAAAGTTTCTCAAAGGACCATTCTGAGTTGTAACATATATATATATGGTGTACCGATTAATCGGCATCGACATAATTTAGCCGATTCTCTCACCGATTCTTTTCAATTTTAAATTTTTCATTACAAAACAAAATCTATATTTATAGAAAATTGAACAGACAAAAAACACTATTTATGATACTTCATACTCATTTCAAAGTGCAATTATATAAAAATATTCTGCATTCATGAAAAAGGTAACGCTTAATAAGTTAAATTGCTAATAAATTTACATTTTCTCTAACTAGCTAATCTCTAATTATTATAAACTATAATATAATCTCGTACTCTATATTAGTAACAATTCTATATTAAGTTGTACTTTATAATTTAGATGTTAAACCATTGGACCACCTGAAGATCAGGGCCACCAGCCTTCTTTAGTTAGCTTTATAAGGCTAACTAACGAAAATATCACGACCTAACCTAACCAGTCGTCAAGGGCATACAGTTGACTTAACGATTGGTTAGGTTAGGTCGTGATATTTTCGTTAGTTAGCCTTATAAGCAATGTTCCCTCTAAGGTGTGCGCGTGTGCGCGCGCACACGCGTTGTGAAACCCGCGCACACAGCAAAATAAAATGCGCACAGGCTCAAGCGTATCATGATTCACGACAGTAAATGAAGTAATTTAAAAAATATACCGTCACACAAGGTCTGACCATTTGCATCAACATACTCTACAGTCGCTCTTTTAAATATTAACCCCTTCCGCCCGACTTCGCCGACGTCCGCGCATTTACGCAACACAGATTTTTTTACTCTATGTATTTGCATTTTTTTTCTTTTATACATTAACGCAATGAATATAAACCTATTTTTGCATAAAAACGAATAGTAATTATCTCATAATTCATAAAAAACAAATTTTTTTTTTTTAATTCCTATTTTGTGAATGGATAAAATCATGTATTAATCTTGATAGTCTATTTTAAATTGCTAAATGCTAAAAATTGTTTTGAGAAATGATAACTAAAATAGTAATTTTCAATTAATGTTATTTTTATTTTATTTCTTTATTTTGTTGAATTTTATTTTACTATTTTTTATTTTATTCATATTTTTAGAATGGATAAAATGTTTTCTTTTTTGAGAATATATAATATTGTAAACAGTTTTTTAATATCCATCTAATAGTACCGTAATGATCAAGCTATCACCTTATGGAAATAATATTTATTAAGTATTTAATATTTATATATATATATTTCATTTTGAAGATAATAGCGCTCAGAAAAGTGCACAGTTTTCACCATGAATCTAAATGTATGCACAACGAAAATTTCTTGCGCACACGGATTAAAAAAAATTAGAGGGAACATTGCTTATAAGGGTAGCTAAAGAAGGCTGGGGGCCCTGATCTTCAGGTGATCCAAACCATCTTATTATGTTGACTTTATTTTGAGTATTTTAATAATTTTATTAAATTGAAATTTTAATGAAAATTTTTGTTGTTGATGACATTGTTGAAGAAAGAAAATACCTTCAACATACGGGAAAAATTCTTTAAATATTGGTATTCAATTTATGAAACTAAAATAATTTTTTTTTATCATTTTACTGAGTAATAAAACTTTTTAAGCTAATTTTTGCGACGTTATATGAATAACAAATTCTGGTGGTGTATATTGTGGAGTGAGCTAAGGAAAAACATTTAAATAAATTTGAAAGGTAAAACTATGAAAATTGAAAGTTTTCACATTAGATTAATAAAATTATGAGGGAATTGATTTTTTAAAATATGGGCAAAGAATCGGCATCGGTTTCGGCGGTTTTTCATGGAATCGGTACATCACTAATATATATATATATATATATGTTTATATGTTTTAATTTTGACAAGGTCTACATGTGGCTAGTGCTCCAACGCATATAGACCCTACACTGCCTGGAGGCCTACATAAAAGAACTTATTTCAAATAACTCAGAAAATATCAAATATGTAGTACATATATTAGGAAGTATGAGAAGATTTAAGATATCTATTAATTATTATTATTATTATTATAAATCTATGTAATGAACTTTTCATCATAGCAAAAAAAGTACTGTAAGTATGCACTGTACATTCAGGCCTAATTTAATGATCATACATTGTCTTGTATGTTCTTCAATCTGTACTGAAACGATGCCAAGCATGCTTTTAATCATTTTGAATACCTACAGCTTTCTTTAAGTTTAATAAAATCATTTACCATTAAACCAGATTATACAATCGATTTATTTCCTCTTAAAGGGTAGAACCGGTAAAACTTTACTATCCAGACAGTATTCAGAGAGAGGCCATAGGGCCCTAATTACTAACCTAATCTAATACCAGATTCACACTAGGCAATTTGGGGAAACGGAAACGACCCCATAGTTTGCGAAACTGCCTCTAGTGCGGACAATTTCGTAACGAAAACACCACAATTTGGTAACGAAAACCGTGGCTCCAAGGAAAGACTTCCAACTGTTTTGGAAACGAAAACGGAAACTGTGTAGCCTATGTTTGATAAAATGCATGCTAACTATTTTCGTAATTTTTCTTTCATTTGGGCATTGGTTATCAATAACTAGAAACTTATTATATAGTTACAGGGCAAATATATATTATATTTAGACTGGCCTATTGGTGATACCCTTCCAAGAGGAAAGATTTTTATAGTAGGCCAAGTTTCTGTACCTAGCCTAGGTATAAATTATTTTTATTTTCACAATAGACGTAGGTCTATTTTTTATTTTAGTAAAATAACATTTAAACCTATTTAATTTTCTGGTTAAATTTGTGTGATAGCCATTTCAAAATATAAGCATAATTTTCTTTGAATATTAAATTAGTTTAATTAAGAATCACTTAGCCTACTTAGTTTAAAAATGAAGTTGGCACTCTTAAATTCTCTGTATTTTTTTTTTAAATATGTAACAAATTAGTAATATAAAAATTAAAATGAAATATCAGCTGCACCATGCTTAAAGGTTGCTTAAAAATTTTTAGTTCACCTTAAAATTGCACTACATAGAATGTACACTCAGTTTCTGAAATTTGGTAAAATGTCGTGTGGACTAGGGTTTCCCAACCAGGATCCCGGCATTCGGTCGGAAAATGATAACCTTAAATCCAGGGAGAAGCGCGGAAAATCCAGGATTTCCCGGGTCTTACAAAGTATTCTAAAAACGTTATTTCAAATAGTTTTACGTTAATTTACTACTGTATCAAGAAAATACAAACATTACTATGATGAAAAAATTTATAATAGCACGAGTCACGTTGCGTTGTACAACTCGAAGAGTGCCTTATAAGTATTGTACTTCAGTTGATAACTCATGATGTTTCTTTTGTTATTGTTTTCTCGCATTTCTTTTGCAAACGATTTTTTATTTTTTAACTGAATATTTAACGTCTTGCTTTTTTTATTTTGTAAAGGAAGAAAATGTTTGATTTTTCTATTTCTACAAACCATAATTCATATTTTTCTCTTTCTACAGGCCATAATGTCTGTGAGCAAGGAAGGACGAATCCAGATAATTCTACTCATAGGAAATCGGAGTCAAAGAGAGGCCGCTGCTGAATTTAACAGACTGCATCCAGACCGCGAGCCAATAACACAGAGTTGTGTTAGCAGACTTGTTGCAAAGTTTAAGGAAACAGGATCCATAGAAGATAAACCACGCAGTGGACCTTCAAGGAGGTCCACTGACGATGATACAGCGACTGCTATCCTGGCTCATTTTAACAGAAGTCCCAATAAGTCTATTCGGCGATTGTCCGCCAAGACAGGAGTGTCGAAAAGTAGCATCCATCGCATTCTTCAGGCTCACAAATGGCATCCGTATAAACTTCAGATCCTACAGAAATTAAGAGAAGATGATCCCGACTGGCGGATGGAATTTTGTGAATGGGCTACGGGACAATATGCTCGGGATGCCAATTTCCCGTCCACCATTCTGTTCAGTGACGAGGCTGTTTTTTATGGAAATGATGAGGTAAATCGACAGAACACCGGCTACTGGTCTCAAAACAACTCTCACTGGTATATCTCTTCAAAAGAACAAGGTGCATCTCGGGTGATGATATGGTGTGGCATTTGGAAGGATCGCATCATAGGCCCCCTCTTTTTCGATGAACATGTCACTGGAGGCACCTACCTACGTATGCTCAAGGAAGAAGCATTTCCCAGTGTCTTGAACGAAGAAGGAAATTTCCCAACATGGTTCCAGCAAGACGGCACTCCTACACATTACAGCACCCAAGTGAGGGAATACCTGTACCAACAATTCCCTGGTCATTGGATAGGACGTCGAGGGCCTGTGGATTGTGGAATGGCCATCTAGAAGCCCGGATCTCACGCCACTAGATTTTTTTCTCTGGGGCCACTTGAAAGCTCTGGTATACGCAGAGAAAATTAGGAGTGTTGAACATTTACGGCAGCGCATTATTGAGGCATGTAACACCATTACTCTTGACATCATTCACCGTGTGCTTGCTGACTGGGTATCACGTCTGAATTTGTGTATTGAAAACAAAGATGGACATATTGAGCACGTTCTTTAAATAAAAGCTTTTGTTTTGCCTTTTTTTTATTATTTTTCCTATGATGCCGGACTTATGGGACACCCTGTATATATATATATATATATATATATATATATATATATATGATACACACAGACAGTGCATGGAACAAGGAACTCTTCTGGGATAATTAAATCCACTATAGTCCGAATAAGTAATGGTAAATGACAAATACCATAGTTTTTCTTTTTCATGATGCTAGCCCGACGTGGGCAACGGGTCACTCGCAAAGAGGTCCCATAAATATAGCTTCCCTCACCAGCTATCTGCAAAGCAGACAGGATCCAGCTTTGGGACATGGATCTAGGGTTTAAAGCAGCCTAGCCCTGCTACATTTAGAACCTCAATATAAGCAAAAGACTCGCTGCCTTCACGTCAGATTGAATACATCAAAGAAAAAGGGGTAACTATTATATTTTTAGCCAAAAACCAAAACTTAAACCTCAACTGGCAGAATTGAGCGTCCACTTTTCAAGGCACATAACATTTCCGTTTCAAGATGGGAATGAACTCAGAATGGTCCCCTGAGTTTTCTATGATACCCACAGACAGTGCATGGAACAAGGAACTCTTCTGGGATAATTAAATCCACTATTCTCCTATACAAGCGTCGTTCTTTACGTTAATTATACTGCGTGTTTGCAGTTAAAATGTATACAATGTACGGCAAGCGGGAGGTGCCCTCTTGGGGCATTGGTTTCTGCGCGTATGTAGGAGAATTACGGCATTTGTTCGAGTGAGGACCGTGGTGTAATGGTTATCATATCTGACCGGCAATCGTAAGATCCCGGGTTCGATTCCCGGGTGGTTACCTCATCTTTTCATTTGTTTTGTTCTCTCTCCTCATCTTGCGCGGAATATTCTCCTATACAAGCGTCGTTCTTTACGTTAATTATACTGCGTGTTTGCAGTTAAAATGTATATAATGTACGGCAAGCGGGAGGAGCCCTCTTGGGGCATTGGTTTCTGCGCGTATGTAGGAGAATTACGGCATTTGTTCGAGTGAGGCCTGTGGTGTAATGGTTATCATATCTGACCGGCAATCGGAAGATCCCGGGTTCGATTCCCGGGTGGTTACCTCATTTTTTCATTGGTTTCGTTCTCTCTCCTCATCTTGCGCGGAATATTCTCCTATACAAGCGTCGTTGTTTACGTTAATTATACTGCGTGTTTGCAGTTAAAATGTATATAATGTACGACAAGCGGGAAGTGCCCTCTTGGGGCATTGGTTTCTGCGCGTATGTAGGAGAATTACGGCAGGTGTTCGAGTGAGGCCCATGGTGTAATGGTTATCATATCTGACCGGCAATCGGAAGATCCCGGGTTCGATTCCCGGGTGGTTACCTCATTTTTTCATTTGTTTCGTTCTCTCTCCTCATCTTGCGCAGAATATTCTCCTCTACAAGCGTCGTTCTTTACGTTGATATATATATATATATATATATATGTATATGTATATATATATATATATATATATATATATATATATATATATATATATATGCAGTGGTGTAGTGCTGTGGGAACGCGTGGGAACGGCGTTCCCTTACTTTTTTTGGTAGACGGAACGGCGTTCCCTCACTATTTCAAATGAATCCGAACTTACAAATCTCTAACGTCATAAAATTTTAATTCCCACCCCTAGAAGAAATATGAGAAAGAATCATTAACTGCTTCATTTCTTTTAGCTTCGACTGAGGCAATGCTAGCCTATAAAGATCTGGTGAAACAGTCACCACGGCGTACCAGTTGTTAACTTTTTTTTAGTTAATCATTCCAGTTGTTACCTATTTTTATTGATCGTACTGGATGTCGTATATCTAATGACACTGGAAATACTGCATCTTCAACCTTGGAATATATCCTAATATCCAGTGCATATGACCTCAAAATATCCCTGAAATTTGTCAGATTTCAAAAGATTTCCCGGGGAGCTTACAGTGCCCCCGGACCCCCAGCTGTATGTGCTCGCCGCGCTCGTCATTGTCCCCCCCCGCATCTGAGTAACACTTTCAAAATGCGTTCCCTCACTTCTTTATTTAGCACTACACCACTGTGTATATGTATATATAATAATGTTATAATATTTCAGACCAACAAAGACCCTAGGATCCACTCCTGGCTGGTCTACCTAACTGTGTTCGTAATTGTTTATTGTGTATGTCCTCCGTGGTGGCGGAGGGGACCTACAATTTTACGTGGGTTCCGAACCACAAGAACATAAGAAATTTATTTAAAAACTGCCTGTACATTGCCAAAGACCAATTTTTACGAAACTAAATAATTATCAATTTAAAACTAATTAATTATCGATTTAAAACTAAAGATAGAATCTCTGGATCCAGAGGATCAAGTCATAATAGACTACTATCCACAAATATGTTACACTCTATATCTATTTATAACCGACATGCAAATATATCAGATCCAAAGGATCCAGTCAATTTCATTACGGTATCCATCCAACCAAAAATAAGTCACGATTCATATCGATTGCGGACCAAGTCAAAATTTCCCACCATATACATTACAATATATATACTTAGGAGGAAAAGTGTAGGTGTGGCTGTAAAGACTGTACAGTAATGTAGAAATGTGTGTGCACCAATTTTGGGTCTCCCATTTAAAGGTGTTTGTGGGGCAAGTGAAGATCATGAGTTTTTCAATACCTCACAGTACTATGGGGGGCACCGCTCGGCAGAGGAATCTCTTTAAATGGGGTGTGTAAGGACAGAGAGTATCCCCTAACCCAAGATGCTGCCTCCCTATATCCCACAACACTTGTGTTGAGCTGTGGGATCTATCCCCAGAAAGCCTTAATTTTACTACCTTAAACTATACCCAATCTCTCAACATATGCGTCCAATCGACTTTTAATCATGTTTATAGACGTGCTACTAATTACTTCTACGGCAAACTATTCCAGCTATTTACTATTCTGTGCGTAAAAATGTTTTTGGCAACTGTTGTCTCGAACCTTCTACTTGTCAACTTACACCCGTTATTTCTAGTCCTATTATATTGAGATATTTCGAAAAAGTTATCTCTATCTACGTTATCGAACCCATTCATAATTTTGAAAACCTGGATTAGATCACCCCTTAGCCTCCGAGTCTCGAGTGTAGTCAATTTTAACTCCTTAAGCCTATTCTCGTACGACTTTGACCTAAGCGACGGAATCATCTTAGTTGCTCGTCTTTGAACTCTTTCGATTTTGTCTATATCTTTGCGCATATGCGGATTCCAAAATTGGATCGCGTACTCCAAATGGGGTCTAACTAATGATTTATAAAGAGGAATTATAATATCGCGCGATTTGTACTAAAAATTCCGACCTATAAAACCTAACACTTTCTTCGCCTTATTGACCGCTGCTGTACTTTGTTTCGCTACTTTTAAATCACCAGTGACTGTAACTCCTAAATCTTTTTCCTGCTCTACGCTTGTTAACTCTTTCCCTGACATACTATACAGAAAATTACCGTTACGCGAACCTATATGCAAAATTTTGCACTTGTCGACGTTAAATCTCATTTGCCATGTGACTGACCAATCAACGATTTTATTCAGATCTTCCTGGATTCTACCTCTATCTTCGTCATTAATCGCCCTACCACCCAGCTTCGTGTCATCCGCAAACTTTGAAACTGTACTGACTAGGCCGACATCTAAATCGTTAATATATATAAGAAAAAGCAAGGGGCCCAATACAGAACCCTGAGGAACGCCACTCGCTACATTAGCCCAACACGACTCCGCTCCATCAACGACCACCCTCTGTTTCCTACCTCGCAACCACTCTTCTAGCCAATTTATTACTACACCCCTGATTCCATGAGCCTTAGTTTTTTCAGTGAGTCTTTTGTGCGGCACGGTGTCAAACGCTTTTTGAAAATGTAAATACACTACATCAACCGCCCGATATCTATCGTAAACGTCAACCACGCTTTGGAAAAATTCTAAAAGATTAGTTATGCAAGATTTGTTTCGCTTAAAACCGTGCTGCGTATTTCTAACTAGTTTATGCAGTTCTAAGTGTTCGACCATACGATCCCTAATTATTGATTCCAGTAGCTTACCTACAACAGACGTTAAACTGATTCGCCTATAATTTCCCGCCGCACCTTTATCGCCTTTCTTAAAGATAGGTGTTACGTTTGCTAACTTGAAATTATCTGGTACGCACCCCTCAGAAATAGACGCATTAAAAATCTTTGTTAGCGGCACAACAATGCTATCTTTTAATTCTTTTAGTTGTATGGGATATATAGAATCCGGCCCTGGAGATTTACGCGTTTTCATTTTATCAATATAGCGCATTACTTTCACTTCACTAACCACTATATTATCGAAAATATTACCATTATCAAAAGGTATTATGTCTATGACCGTAGGGATATTTGTTACAGCTTCTATAGTAAAAACTGACGTAAAAAATTCGTTTAGCAAGGTAGCCATATCCTTGTTTTCAGAAACTAGATCTCCGTTTACATTTTTCAAATGCCCCAAGACGCTTTTTACTGGATTTCTATTATTGACGTATTGAAAGAATCGCTTGGGGTTTTCTTTACCGTCACGAGCTATGGAGATTTCAAAGTCGCGCATGGACTTTTTTATTACACTTTTCGCTTCACGCCTTAGAGATATGTAGTTGTTTCGTAACCATAAATTGTCTTTATCGCACTTATGTAGCCTATAAGCGCTATCTCTACTCTTTATAATGTCTCCTAATCTAGAAGTAAACCACAAGGGCTTGTTGTTTACTTTTGCACGCTTAATTTTGTACGGTACACATTCCTCATTTATAGTCCTAAATACTGTTTCGAACGATTCCCACATTAGTTTCGCGTTGGAGTTCCCCATTACGTTTTCCCAATTGACGTGTAACAATTTATTTCGAAATTTACTAAAGTCTGCGTGCTGGAAGTTAGAAATTTTAGTATATGTATATATGTATATGTATATATATATACATGTATATGTGTATATATACATGTATATATATATGTATATGTGTATATATACATGTATATATATATGTATATGTGTATATATACATGTATATGTATATGTGTATATACACATATATGTATATACGTATATATATATGAGTGTATATTAGGGTGGTCCAAATCCATAGGGGGAAATTTCAAAATTGTCTTAGATAGTCTCCACAAGTGTGGTGTTTGTCCATTTAGTGTCCACATGGTCTGTGCAAAATTGCAGCGTGATTGGTGAATATTTAGAGGTCGCCCCACTCTGAATATATATATTATATAATGTACTTTTTCTTCCGTAGGTCCGATGGCTCAAACTCGATCATTCAAAAAGTTTGGCTTCTAGGGATGGCAACTGGAACTTTATCCACGTCAAGGCTCCCTACATGCCTTGACGCCCTCCTCTTGGGGCAATACCACCACATCAATCAAAAGCAAACCACCTCCGACAGTCTGAACCAGGCATGCCAGAGGGTGATTGAAGTCTGGACCCGAGCGCGGATCCCAACTCAACGGATCGACTCCTGTGTCCGTAAGCTTTCAAAGCTTTTAGACCGCTACAAAACACTCAAGAAGCACAGGACCAGGCAACGTGCCAGCGATAGAATGAATGAAGACATCTTCAAAGCGGACATCCAGGAACTGTTTGACATCGCAACCAGTGATGCCATGAGCACAATCGTCAACGTTGAGGACCGAAATTTCCTGTCCATGCAGCGCAAGGACGTCAATTCTTGCAGCATGGCTGGCATTGATAAGGAAACGACTACACAAGAGGACAGAAGCGATCCAGAATGGAGAAGGAAGCCAAGAGGAAGGCAAGGCATGAAGCAACACAGAAAGATTTGGAAGAAGCAGGAGTGTCATCAATTGATCTTTCCTCTTCTTCTTCTTCTTCCCTTTTTTCGCAAGACGACGACGACTATAGACCATCGGTTCCGATTCCTTCTTCGTCTGAAGCTCCGGCACCAAAGCGTCCCAAGAACAAGGTTACGAACATTTTCCAATCTCCAGAAGTCATTGGAGCAATGGATCGCACCAATCTTTCTGACCGGAATGCTGTTTTCGTAACTGGAGCTGTATTACAGGCCGCGGGCATGATCTGTCTGGGATGACGTGCTCTCGGAGCTCTATTCATCGCTACAGAGAAAGTGGGCGAGAACAGGCAGCTCGAGAAGACCTGAATCATTCTCTCTAGAAGACCCTGTCCTTCTCCATTGGGACGGAAAGCTTCTCCCCGGCATTGAAGGGAAGAAGACAAATGTGCATCGGATAGCAATCCTTATAACATTCAATGGACAGGAGAAGCTGCTTGGTGTCCCAAAGATGAAACAAGGAACTGGAGAAGCACAGGCCCAGGCATGCCTTCAAACTATGAAATTATGGAACGTGGAACAGCATGTGAGAGGTCTCGTCTTCGATACCACTGCGTCAAACACGGGTTTACATCGCGGAGCCTGTGTCAGGATTGAAGAAGCATTGGGTCACGAGCTAGTTTGGATCGGTTGTCGACATCATATACTTGAAGTCGTACTGCTGATGTCTTTGCCTCAATATTTGGCTCAACAGGAAGTCCTGAAACAGGCCTTTTTAAGCGATTTCAAAAGGAATGGCCATCTCTCTCCCACGAAGCATTTGTCTCAGCATCGGACAGCTTGTTCGAGAAACCCTCAACTCCAAGAGATGAGAAAAGAGATGCTCACTTACTTACCTAACGCTCTTCAGGCAAGCCAACCTCGTGACGACTACAAGGAGTTCCTTGAACTATCTTTGCTCTTCCTGGGGGAAAGACTGGTGGTCAACTCTTTATCCGAGCTCCGGGTCCATGCACCACGCGAGATGGATGGCGAAGGCGATTTATGCACTCAAAATCTACCTCTTTCACTATCAATTCAAGCTCACAGCACGCGAAGAACGAAACGTGACTCAGCTGGCTTTATTTGTCAGTCTGATTTACGTCAAGTACTGGCATGAAGCGCCAATGGGGACACAAGCTCCTCTCAATGATCTCAAAATGCTGCATCTTCTGGAAAAAATATCCACACGGAGGAGCTGCACAAGCGGCGAAGACAGCTCTAAGACGCCACCTGTGGTACTTGTCGGAGCATCTGATTGGACTGGCCTTCTTCGATAATAGGATCGATCCTGATACCAAAAGGTGAATGTTCAACACCTCCAACATCCCAAAAGAATGGCTGCCCCGACGAATCGACATGGCGGAAGCTGGTGTTGAAAATGATGTGGCATCCTTCGTCACGAAAAGGACATTGACCCTCTTTGATGCCTTGAAAGTTGGAGGTAAGGAGGAAGCGCGCCAGTTACTTCAAAAAGATCCACGGGAATGGCCAAATGACAAGAACTACAGGGAACTTAGAGATCGCGCCTTAAAGATGAAAGTCGTCAATGATGCTGCCGAGCGAGGTATTGCTCTCGCACAATGCTACAATGACACTTTGACACGAAAGGAGGACCAGAAGCAGTACCTCCTACAACTCGTAGCCGCCCACCGAAAACAGATACCAATACCATCCAAGGCGACTCTGATGCAGAAGAAATAATGAAGATACACCCATTATCATGTCCTATTGTCTTATGTTTTCTTTCATATTCTTTGAGAACCAAAAAAAAATTTAGTTATTCAGTTGTCTATATATTTTCCCAAATTTTCAAAAAGGGGGCAAGTGGGGCGACCCCTAAATATTAACCGAATAACGTGAAACTTTGCACAAATACTGTCCACACCAAGAGGCATAAAACCAATCTTGTGGAGAGAACTTAGTCGATGCTTTAACGTTTTGGACCACCCTAGTGTATATGTATATATATATATATATATGTATATATGTATATATATATGTATGTATATATATATGTATGTATATATATATATATGTATGTATATATATATATATGTATGTATATATATATATGTATATATATTATATATATATAATATATATATATATATGTATGTATATATATATATATATATATGTGTATATATATATATATGTATGTATATATATATATATATATATATATATGTATATATATAATATATATATATATATGTATATATGTATGTGTATATATATATATATATGTAATATATATATATGTATGTATATATATATATATGTATGTGTATATATATATATGTATGTGTATATATATATATATGTATGAAAATTATTTCACGAAGGTAACACGTGAAAAATATTATGATGAATAAAACCACGAAGGAAAGGAAACACAAAATGGTGCTCAAGCGCTTTCGTCTAATGACATCCTCAGGAACACTGAAGTAAATAAAAAGGTTAAGCCTATATATAGGTTACAGAAAGAAAAAAAGAAAAAATAAATAACATTACACCATGGACACACACACATACATATATATATATATATATATACATACATATCTATATATACAAATACATACACACATACATACATACATATATATACAATAAACAGAGAAGTAAAAATAAAAAAAATTATAAAAAATTAAAAATTAAAACCTTAAAAGATTACCAGTGAGGCGTACAGATTTTGTAAGGAAAAATATCGATTTTTAGCACAAGATCAAATGGATTATAAAAATACAAATTTATACTGGAACTCTGCCGGGTTTTTAACACAATGCTGCCTATGGTCAGGTTTAATCGATTTTTAGCACAAGATCAAATGGATTATAAAAATACAAATTTATACTGTCCGGGTTTTAACACAATGCTGCCTATGGTCAGGTTTCGATATATATAAAAAAATAATAAAAAAAATAAAATGCAAATTAAAAGTTAATAAAGTAGAAAACAAGTTTACCAAAGATTTAATGTTTTACACTTCTTATCTATATCTGTTTTAAAGGAATTCAACATAACAGGATCGAGTTGAAAAAGACCTTTGCTTATGTTGAAGTTATTTGAAAGTTGGATAATGGCAGACTCAAGAATATTTCTATTAACAATGTTGCTTGAATGGAATAAAACTGAAGCATTATTCCAATCAATACAGTGGGCTAACTCTGACAAATGGACAAAAAGGGCACTGGACAACTGTCCTGTTCTAACGGAATATTGATGCTGTTTTATACGTATGTGCAAATCCTTTCCCGTCTGACCTATGTAAAAGGAATCACATTGTTTACAACCAATTTTGTAGATAATGCCTGAATTATTGGTAGGGCTATTTTTTACTATGATATTTTTCACAATATTGTTATATGAAAATACTACATTAATATCCGCTTTTCATGTCCACTTCACCTGCTCTGCCCTACCTTTACGGTCTTATTAAAACCCACAAACCTGGTAACCCTATGCGCCCTATTATTAGCTCGGTGGGCTCTATTACTTATAAACTCTCCAAATGGCTTGTCAAAGTCTTGTCCCCCATTCTCGGAACTATCTCTGATTCACATGTAAAAAATTCCATGGATCTTACGGAAAAATTGAATAATGCACGTACTGAAACTAACGATAAATTGATTAGTTTTGATGTTTGTTCATTGTTTACAAAAGTGCCGATTGACGATATGCTTGACTTTCTCTCCCAAGAATTACATAAGTATGACCTGCCACTACCTTCACACATTGTTTTGGAACTTAAGCTTTGCATCAAAGACTGTAAATTCACTTTCAATAACGAGTATTATCAACAAGTTTTTGGGATGGCTATGGGCAACCCCTTATCGCCCCTCCTCTCAATATTTATATGGAGTTTTTCGAAATTACCTATATTCCGAGAATCCTGGGGGTTGGCATCCCTTGGTTGCGGTACGTCGACGATATTTTGTGTATCTGGCCCATGAATCGTGACCTGGATAGCTTCCTCCTTCAGTTAAATGATCAAGTCCCCTCCATTAAGTTTACTTTAGAAGTTGAGCAAGACAATTCAATCCCATTTTTGGATGTGCGTGTACATAGGGAAAGCCCAGGTTTTAAGTTTAGTATCTATCGGAAAACGACAAACAATTTGTCCTACGTACACTTTTACTCGGGACATGATACCCCCCTAAGAAGGCCATATTTCATCAATGTTTCTCCGCGCCCTTAGGATCGCCAGTCCGGAATACATCGATGCCGAATTGGAAAAAATCAACGGTATTGGAAGTGATTTGTGTTATCCATCTGCGTTTATGGAATCTTGTCTCAACAAGGCAAAACGAACTTTCTATCGTGTCAATATTAACACTCGTACTTTGTCAAAAAATATTTAGTACTTCCATTTTTCCCGGGCTTTTTAGGCATTGCTAATGTACTTAAACTTTTGGATATTAATGTAGTATTTTCATATAACAATATTGTGAAAATATCATAGTAAAAAATAGCCTACCAATAATTCAGGCATTATCTACAAAATTGGTTGTAAACAATGTGATTCCTTTTACATAGGTCAGACGGGAAAGGATTTGCACATACGTATAAAACAGCATCAATATTCCGTTAGAACAGGACAGTTGTCCAGTGCCCTTTTGTCCATTTGTCAGAGTTAGCCCACTGTATTGATTGGAATAATGCTTCAGTTTTATTCCATTCAAGCAACATTGTTAATAGAAATATTCTTGAGTCTGCCATTATCCAACTTTCAAATAACTTCAACATAAGCAAAGGTCTTTTTCAACTCGATCCTGTTATGTTGAATTCCTTTAAAACAGATATAGATAAGAAGTGTAAAACATTAAATCTTTGGTAAACTTGTTTTCTACTTTATTAACTTTTAATTTGCATTTTATTTTTTTATTATTTTTTTTATATATCGAAACCTGACCATAGGCAGCATTGTGTTAAAACCCGGACAGTATAAATTTGTATTTTTATAATCCATTTGATCTTGTGCTAAAAATCGATATTTTTCCTTACAAAATCTGTACGCCTCACTGGTAATCTTTTAAGGTTTTAATTTTTAATTTTTTTATAATTTTTTATTATTTTTACTTCTCTGTTTATTGTATATATATGTATGTATGTATGTGTGTATGTATTTGTATATATAGATATGTATGTATATATATATATATATATATGTATGTGTGTGTGTATGTATGTTATTTATTTTTTCTTTTTTTCTTTCTGTAACCTATATATAGGCTTAACCTTTTTATGTACTTCAGTGTTCCTGAGGATGTCATTAGACGAAAGCGCTTGAGCACCATTTTGTGTTTCCTTTCCTTCGTGGTTTTATTCATCATATATATGTATGTATATATATATATATATATGTATGTATATATATATATATGTGTATGTATATATGTATGTATATATATATATGTATGTATATATATATATGTGTATGTAAATATATGTGTATATATATATGTATGTATATATATGTGTATATATATATATGTATGTATATATATGAATGTATATATATACCTTACCTTACAACCTTACAAAGGTTCCGCGCGATGACTTCTCATTTCGCGAAGGTCAAGCTTGTCGCCCCTCCTCTCGAGTTGGCCTGGTGAAGTAGTGAGTTGGATTCTTGCGCTCTCCACCTCACATAGCCAGGTACGCCCGGCTCATCGGGGATTGTTCTGAGCCAGGCGTCTAGTCTTCTTTTGAAGGTTTCCACTGCAACTCCCTTCGTGTTTCTTAGGTCTTTGGGCAACTGATTAAACAGTTTTGGTCCTCTCACTACAAAACTATTTTCTTTCAGGGTTAAGGATGTTCCGTGTCTCGCTTTCAATTTGGGAATATGACACAATCTACCGCTTCTACTTTCCACCATTGTTTGGGAAGTTATGGGATTAAGAGTAAGATTAGGGACTAGTTTCTTCATTATTTTCCAAGTGTAAATAATGGTGTATCTCTCTCTCTCTTCTCCTTTCCAGTGAATATAGGTCTAGTTCTCGTAACCTTTCGCAGTAATTTAGTTCTTTGCACCCATTGATCTAGGCTGCGAAGCTTCTTTGGATCCCCTCCAGCTGTCTGTCTTTTTTTTTTATATGGGGATGTTAGAACCGAGCAGTATTCCAATTTGGGTATTATCAGGGTTTTCAGTAGAGGAATCATTCCATTCCTATCCCTTCGTTTAAAGGTTCTCAATATCTGACCCGTTATTCTCTTTGCTCTGTTTACTGCTATCTTATTTTGTGTTTCAAATTTCGCATCATCTGTCATTACAACCCTTAAATCTTTTGCTCTGGAATTTCTCTGAATTTCCTGTCCATTTGGGGTATAATATTCCTTGGACTTTAGGTCTTCTCTTTTTCCGTACCGTAATAGCTGAAATTTCTCGGTGTTAAACTTCATATTGTTGTCTTCAGTCCACTTGTAGATTTTGTTTATGTCGGTTTGTAGAGATCCTATGTCTTCTGGGTTTCTTATTTTTCTACTGATCTTTGTGTCATCCGCAAAGGATGTTACTGTGCTGTCTCTGGTAACGTCCTCATCTATGTCAGTTAGCATGATTATGAAGAGTAGTGGAGCTAATACTGTTCCTTGTGGTACCGAGCTGAGGACCTCTGATTCTGATGAAGATACTCCTTGTACTGTAACGACTTGCCTCCGCTCACTAAGGAAATTATATATCCATTTCCCTACTTTTCCTGTTATTCCCATATATTTCAGTTTATGTATTATGATTCCGTGGTCACACTTGTCGAAGCTTTAGCAAAGTCTGTGTATAGTACATCATAGTTTTCATTACTTTCAAGTGAAACAATAATGCTGTAGTGTTCCATTAGTTGTGATAGGCATGATCTGCCTGATCGAAACCCGTGTTGGTTAT